>JAODUO010002135.1:5000-20000 GCA_025642075.2 Ridgeia piscesae
TGCTACTTTCATGCAAATACTTCCGATACCTATGTAGGCGTGTATTGTTAATAGGTTCTCATAACACAATTCAAATACCATTGAATGATAATAGAGGATATTATGGCCAAGGGTATCTGAATGGTATTTGAATTCTTCGTACCGTTCAATGGCATTGAATGGTATTTTAAATTACCGTTGACAGTGCCACTGAGTCCTAGTGAAATACCATTGAATGGTCCAATGATACTGAATGGTATTCAGTGGTATACCACTGGCTCTTTTTGTAAGGGGAGTAGCATATCTATGATGCAAGATAGAGGGAGGCAAGCTCGCCGAACCCATGAAAGCGTGACCAGATTGCCATGTCGTGGAGCAATATGTTTCCAAATAGGTGGCATGCCCCCCTGTACATTCCTCCGTGGTTTTCACCGTACAGTAGAAGTGCACTTGTTTAACTATAACATCAGTAATAGAGCCATTTGACATACTACATTACTCTCGCCATGTAATATAAGGATATGTTGCCCTAGGGTCACTCTGTAGTACTGTTACCCGTTGTCCCCCTAATCGTCATACACACGACTGCATAAAACACGAAAGGCTAGTTTGGAGGTTTTAAGCGAAGGTTTCAGACACCAGGAAGTCGTACGTCCCAGTGTCTGCTGTGTTACACCAACTATACAACAAACGTAGTGGAACAGGCCAAGTTAGCGAAATTGCTACAAACTTGATGCCATGACAAATCATGGTCATTATCTACAGCACTGAGCAGTACATGCGTGAAATATATTACACACTTGTTTCTTGTTGGGAACCATTAACAAATAGTTTGTTCACAAAGTAATGTATAACAAAGACAGGTAATCTGTCGACAATCTACTCGGATTATTGAGTCTGTGATGTGACAAATCTAGTGTTGAAAGCGACGAGCTTGTGAACTGTGAGGGGATTCCTGTTAAGACGACTTTACAAACTGGCCAAATATAGCCACTGTTTGTGTTTCGACTAGCCGACAAGTGAACATTGTTAACGGTTATGTATAGGCCTACATGCTTACACACATACATTACGGAATGAGAGGTCTTATATTTAGAAGATACGCGAGTTCGTCGTGTTTAGCTTTGTGACCCTGCGTGCCATCACCAATTGTGTTGTCCTTACATTCTTTCTATCCATATTAGGGGCAATCCAGAGCCTTCATTTCCGGTCGTTGTTACTCGAATGTCTTGTATTGACGTCTTCTCCACCAACTGCCACAATTCCCTTCCGTCGTCCGCTCTCGTTCTCCAGTCATTTGCGAAATCCTAAAAATATCTCCTTATGCAGTAATCTCTCCTTAGCAGGTCGATCATCAGATATGGGCCACGTCGCCACACGTAATGGGCTCATAGAAATTCCTCAAATCGCCTTACTCTGTTCTTCACGGACTGCTTACTTATTATACAACATTCTGACAGAAAGAGTTCCGAATCGGTCATCCGTATTGTACTACTCATGCACTGTTCGAAGCATTGATTGACAGGTATTCAGTATCTATTATTCAGTATCTAGTCCAATCTCTTGTCAAAGCCTCGCAACTGTAGCTGTTTTGTTTTCGGTCAATAGGGATTGGCTTGCCGCCACGGTTCACCTCAGGCTATAGACATATCTACTACCTGCTGTAGCGATGTTCCGGGCTGGTTGCCTGGGACAGTCGGTCGGAGGGTGTCTTCCCGTTATAGCTACTTCCCGTTATAGCTACTTCCCGTTATAGCTACTTCCCGTTATAGCTACTTCCCGTTATAGCTACTTCCCGTTATAGCTACTTCCCGTTATAGCTACTTCCCGTTATAGCTACTTTTTATTCCCGTTATAGCTACTAATTAAGTTTGACAGTTGAACTAGTTCCGTTATAGCTACTTTTCTATTTCTCCATTTTACAATGCAACAAGATAAGGGAGCATTAACTATTTCATCTCCATCCATGAGGGGTGGACGGCTTTGATATAAGGAATTTCAACAAAGTCAAGTGATAATTTTTAACGTGTCTATGTATATAAGTATATATATATATATATATATATATATATATATATATATAAATACTATTTTATTTTAACACCTAAACACTTGGACCGGTTCAAGCACTACTGTATCAAATGTAAGCGAAACAATGGCTTGGATGCTGACTGAGATTGACCTAAAAATTAGTGGGATGCATAGACTCATGATCATAAACCGACACACCAAATTTAATAAAAATCGAAGACGGTCATGTAAATTTCACCGTTTTTTATTGATTTGATATGGAATGCCCCTACACAGAAACTGACAAATGAACAAATAACCATGTTGAGGGATGGAATTCCAAGTTTCGAAAGTGGTGAGGAAACAATTTTTTTGGATAAATGCAATTCTGTACTCAGTACAATTAACGTAGTTGTCTTTTGTGGAAAAAAATGTGCACAAGTTTTTTATGGTATATTTTCCATTTCAAATAACTGACAGTTACATTTATATATCATTCTTATAACTTTTAAACGGGGACTAGTTTGCCTGTCAAACTTAACGAGTAGCTATAACGGGAAACAAACTAAAGCTATAACGGGAAGTAGCTATAACGGACCTAGACCCAAACACCGGTCGGAGGTAAGCCACTGAGAAACTTCCTTAGTCCAACAGCAACAACATACGGTTTAAACGGTACCGTTTGAACCGCTGGTCGTCGAGTGCGGAATGTGGCCGAGTGTTTAGATATGATAAGGTCCTCCTAATTACCAGTCTGCACGACATCCTTGTAGTTGACCTCGATCACAATGCGGTAGTCTTCTATGTGCACATCACACTCAAGCGCAGACACAAGTCAGCGAGTCAGCGGCTGGTGTTTCCAATTTTCCTTCACGGGTGATGTTTGACTTCCCCTGGCTTAGACGCCAGGTAGAGTAGACAATCGGTTTTTAGTTTCCATGAGAGTTGAGACACCGTGGTGAGCAACACTGCCCAGGATCAGTGCTGGAACAAATACTCCAGAAAAGTAACTAAGTAAAAGTAACCTCCCAGAAATACTTAAGTAAAAGAATCCCCGAAAAAACTACTAGAACTTAAAAGTAAAAAGTACGTCTCCAATATAATATTATAAATATAATATATATATATGTAATAATATATATATATATATATATATATATATATATATATATATATATATATATATATATATATATATATATATATATAATAACTTTTGTGTTGTAGTTTTGTGATGTATTAGTGTATGTATATATATATGTATATATATATATATATGTGTGTGTGTGTGTGTGTGTGTGTGTGTGTGTTTGTGTGTGTGTGTGTGTGTGTGTGTGTGTGTGTGTGTGTGTGTGTGTGTGTGTGTGTGTTATTTGTGTGTGTGTGTGTGTGTGTGTGTTTTGTGTGTGTGTGTGTGTGTGTGTGTGTGTGTGTGTGTGTGTGTGTGTGTGTGTGTGTGTGTGTGCTTATGTCCGATCTTCTGATGCCACCAGTTCACTTATGCTGTTGACTTTTGTGATAGATATAATTAACTTAGCCTAATGACTAAAAGGAATTTGTTCAGTATTTAAGACAATATCCCAGGATAATTACACTTCCCCACGAGAAACCACAACACGGGAAGCGGTACTGGTCACTTCGTATGACAATTGTATGGCAGGAAACGGGTGGAGTTGTATATTCTGCTGCCAGGTGCAACTTTTTTATTTGTAGCGCACAAAGTAATGCATTTCTTATTTCGCCGATATCGTTCTAAATTGCTGTACGTAAACGATGTATCCAACTGTTGTGTTTCAGACTGTCGGCTGCCTGGATAGCGTCGATGACTACAAGTGCAACTACACTGTCTAGTTGAGGAACTTCGGAGTCTGGGAGGATGGGTTCAGGTGAGGACGGCGTTATGTTACAACTATAGTGTGTATACGATCACGTCACTAATGACGGACACGGCTGTAGGAAAGAAAGTTACTGAGAAGAAAAGTAACAGGAAAGAAAATAACGAATAGTTTGCTTACTACTGTGTACTATTATATTAGTAAACCAATGCGATAATCTAATGAATACTATTCACCACAGACCAGTAAGTAACGTTTAGGCAATTGCTTCGGTTCATATACATTTTGATACGGAATGTTCACCACATGAATTGTGACGTTTCTTCAGCAAAGACAACCGCTAATTTATTAAACTCGAGCCTTGAGGGGATGTGTCATTCGTTTCCGTTGACCCTTGTGTAGTATTAATGTAGAGTAACTTTTAGTTTAAAGTAAAATATTGCACGCATTTACAAATACAATGGGACGTACATGTGTATTTATGCAATACTAACATACAGGCGCGGAGATGGAAGTTTATTGTCACATACCAAATTTCTAAACGAGAAAACATACGAGAAAAGAACATGCACACCAGGTCATCTCTGGGTCAGAACGCAAAATTGCAATAGCTCCCAATTTTGTTTGTGAAAAACGAGTGCTAAAACAGCCTAAAGAATTAGCAACCATTGGTTCGGAAATGCTCTAAGGATCATTTCATTAACGTTGCTAAGAGCTCTTAAAGCTAAGTTTGCACTTTAAAATAGTTTTCGATCCTTAACAGTAATCATCAATACCTGAAAACTGTCAACACCATGACGCGTCTACAGAACATTGTCACTGGCGTGTCATAGGAATACTGTCCTTGGTAAAACGTCATTGAAAACTTACGTTTTGAAAAAACTCATTTAATTTAACAGCGAATTTAGTTTAAAGACGAATGTTCCTTAAAAGTTATTTATCTTATTGAGACGGTCCACAAGTCTGCACAAGTATCTGTTGCACACAGCCGTATTTACCAACATCCAAGAATAGCGCAGGAGGTTGCGACGACGGTAGCGTATTCTTTGTACAATTCACCCAAATCCGACGAAAGGCTTCCGCCCACGTAACCAGTAACCACCCTCGTCATGCACTGCTTAAGTCGTCAGGCACCCGTGGGGCGTAACCGACATAGTTGAACACTACCTTGACAAATGTGGTTACCTGCCCTGCTATCTAACCATGCAAAACAATTTGTATAGACAGGGATTACAAAGCAATTAAGCAAATTGTGACTGATATGTGATTGATGGTGTAATTGAGACTATCAATTGGAAGGAACCGCCCGCATCCACTAACGCCAACCAGGAAGATAGATAATATGTAGAGCAAGATAAGAGACGCATATAATGCACGCAATCAGACAATCTGTATTTTATTTACAACAAACAGCGACACACTTACAAAGACTGCAACATGCGGGATTAAGGTTACATATTATGTCTAACCGCATAACCACAATTAATTATAGCGGCCATAAAGGCAAACGAAGGTGCATTTTCGCACACCTTTTATGTAAACACAATACAAAGACGTGTTGTTCTTTGCAACATGCCAATGCATATTTAGATGAAGGTTTCTTCCCGAGCTTATTTGGCCAATGGAGGATCCTGTTCTCGTCTGTCGAAACACACGCCGTGGTTTGCTTACCTTTGTTCTGAACAATACAAGTATCCGAATGGTTCGTCTCTAAGGGAACTGGAACATGTTTATATAATAGGCAATTTACCATGTCGTTGAAATGGGATTTGATAAAGTGACATTTCAACATTTATATGTAGATGACGCAAAACAAGAACAAAGGCATGCCATACAACAATTATTATTTACCTAAAAAACTGTGTTGTGTAATGTTAATATTATAAAATATTATATATTTCAAAATAGTTAAAAGGAGTATTAATAAAGACGGGAAGAGATGGTTATGCGAATTAAACATAATATTCCATGTTGTTGTAATGAAAATGTCTTGTCTTACATCTTCCGCTCTCAAAGTGAAAGTGTCTTGTCTTACATCTTCCGCTCTCAAAGTGAAAGTGTCTTGTCTTACATCTTCCGCTCTCAAAGTGAAAGTGTCTTGTCTTACATCTTCCGCTCTCAAAGTGAAAGTGTCTTGTCTTACATCTTCCGCTCTCAAAGTGAAAGTGTCTTGTCTTACATCTTCCGCTCTCAAAGTGAAAGTGTCTTGTCTTACATCTGCAGGTCTCAAAGTGAAAGTGTCTTGTCTTACATCTTCCGCTCTCGAAGTGAAAGTGTCTTGTCTTACATCTGCAGGTCTCATTGGAGGTTTAGTTGGCGGAGGTGTTGTCGTCATCCTCATAATATTCGGCTGCTGCTACTGGAAAAGAAAGCTGAAGTGAGTCAACAACGCCTTCAAAACTTGTCTTCACAACCTTCACTTATGTATAATATTAGCCACTATACAAGCGCCATAATTATTACATAAACTGCTTCTACTGATTCTAAAACTGAGGTTGGCACTGACCTAAGGTGCGATTCAACCTTTGAGTCATAAAACAGAACCATGTAGCCAATATACAAGGTACCAGAAAATGGAAGAATGAATTTGATTAGGCACGAAAGAATCCAATGCATCTTTTATGGATTCTGTTAATTTATATTCTTCGGCATTCGGATCCGACTTTAGTTCAGATAACAATTCTAAATTATTTTAATAGAATGTCCCCGTCATTTACTTGTATGTTTTTGCACTGAGCACGCTTTCCCATAGATGGTTCCTTTTAAAATCTTACTCTCGAATATAATAAAATACCTGACTGTCTTCATTAACACATGTGGGTGACACGCCACTGGTACATTATACCACCATTGTTGTTTGTACCAGGCGAGCACGCAGTGGCACCACAAAGTCAGGCAATACAATGCGGATGGGAAAACGCAATCCTATGAGCTGGACCCAACGACTGAAACGGTTGACCGGACACCCGAATGCACTGAACCTCTCAGATGCTAACAAGAACACAACTAAAGTAGTGGTGGAACCCGAAGACATTGTGCTAGACACGAACGACACCTCACAGAAACGCTACGCTACTATAGAAAGAGAGGGTCGCAAGCAGGCGTCGAATCCGTCTGCGACACAACCAGGAGAGGACAACGCGAACGTGAAGAAACCGCTGGAGACACCCGTCAGCTCTCCTCCGCCCGTGTGCCCGCGACCAGACGTGGGCCAGACCAGCGCGAACATCGAGAAGGAACCCGTGGGGCCGTCAGCTAGTTCTCCTCCTGCCGTGGCTCCACGTCCAGACGAACGAAATCCGTACGTCAGCGTCAAGAAGCACCGACCAAATGATGCACGAGAGGACGACGACGATGATTACACGGATGTTTGTGACGAATCAGGGAAACCCATTGCCGGCTCTCCCCCCGCGGTGGCTGTTCGCTCAGACGACAGACCGTACGTGAGCGTCAAGAAATACCCGACGAATGTGATGAACGTCACGAGCACGGTCGAGCCTGCGTATGTGGATAAGGACGCGACCGCTGTGTGTGTTACCTCTACAGAGGCTCCCGACTACGTTGATGTCAAGCCAGATGGGGCAGATGTCACTTCTTCAGCTCATGAGAAAACGGTATCGACTGGTTATGTTGTGGTAGAACCTGGTTCTTCAGAAAACACCACAGAACAGCGTGCGGCAGACGCAGAACCGTCCGGATATGTGGACGTAACTCAATGTGTCGGAGAAAGCAACCCGGCGACGCAATCGGCTGGGTCTTCGGACACGGTGCTCAGAGGCCGGGCGGGCAGACAGCACGATTCCGTGACCGGAAAAGACGACGATAGTGGCAAAGATGCCCGTGCTGGACTGAAAACGTGGGCGAATGAGAAAGCAGGTGCCGCGAACGATAAAGAAGCGGAACGTAACTGCATGACCTACGTCAGTGTCGTTGGCGACAAAGGGACGACGCTACAGGAGGCGCCAGACTCCACTGCTTACCTAAGTATAGTGCCCAACGCCACAGGACTGTCTGGGGCAGACGCGGAACAGCCCGGGTATGTGGACTTAACTTCCGGTGTCAGAGAAGGCAACCCGACGACACAGTCGGGAGGCTCCTCAGACACTCTGCTGAGAGGCCGGGCAGGCAGACAGCATGATTCATTGACTGGGAAAGACGACGATAGCGGAAAAGACGCCCGTGCTGGACTGAAAACGTGGGCGAATCGTCCCGAGAAAGCAGGTATAACGAACGACAAGGCCTACGTAAGTGTGTTGGGGGACAAAGGTACCAATACACAGGGGACAACGGACTGTGCTACTTACATCAGTGTGGTCCCTGCAGTCTGAAAGTAGTTACCCCTGAAGGCAAACACCCTAACGTGACCACGGGTGGAAATTAGGGGTACATAAATTGTGATATTATCGCGAAACAAGAACAAGACATAGCCGTTGGCGTGCTTGACTATTTGTTTTATAAACATGTGATAACCAGTTTAAGCTTGATACACTGTTCATTGATGTCTCATTCGATCGCCGTGTAGTGGTCGACCGTAATATTGTTTGTATAGTTTGATGCCATGATTAGTGTTTCTTCAAAGATATCTGAAGAAGCTAGAAAGGGATTCTTCCACATATTGCTGGAAACACAAAGTGTAACTAACGTCGAGTGACTCATTTGTACGATTTGTTAACAGTAAGCAATTTAGGGTATTTGTGTTACAATAAAATCACACGAATCATATGCCTGGTTTTACTGGGAATGTGTACATCAAATTTAGGAAACCAAATCAACTTAGGATTAGTTAGTTTTCTATTAAGTGCAATGCCATGTCCCTGGATGAAGTTCAACATATCTGTCAGATATCAAACATAATTCGCGTTTCAGCTTGAACGATGTAGTAAGCAGTAAATTGCTTTTAAATGGTTTTGCACAGCTGTATGGCAAATGCAAAGTACCGCCGTTTGATGTAGTAATTATTAACATGCGTTTTGCAACAGCTGCATGCATACTGCATACAAATTGCCGCAGACAGGCAGACAAAATGGTACACACATCAAGTGATAGACAGACAGAGAAGTTGTAGACACACATATACGCATTAATTGCTCATGAAGATAGACATACAGAAAAGACAGACAGACATGCGAACAGACAGACATACCCAAATTCATACAGACACAGACAGCCATAAGTCATTGGGTTATTTTTTAGACAGCTCATACATGTCTGTGCAATAAATATCAATAGCTTAAACATTTAATGACAATACTACGATGTTTATGGATTGAGGGTGCTAACTTTCACTCAAACAAAAATGTGAATGTATTTATTTTACATAGTGCAATAGCTGGATGTTACGTTTGTATTTATTTCTACAGTTACACGTAAATGAGAATCCAACAAATACAGACCTAAGTCTGTGTTGTTTCTTTGCGTCATGATTACGTCCAAAGATAGACCACAACATCCACACCATGACTGTTTATGTCAACATGCTTATCTTACAGAAGCAAGATCCAAAGCAATTGCATACAAGACCGACATTTGTGAAATATTTACGATCTGAATAAATAGGTACATGTTATAAAGACATGCTTGTTTCTGGACATGTCTTTAAGGTATTGATTGACCCGAGTCGTGCACTTTAAGAGCTGTCATTAAGCCATGGCTGTACGATTAGATGCCCGAGATTACACTATGAATGCAAGCAAGTTTACAAACTACAACGAGTCTTGTATGAAAAATGTACATTCACCTTTGATTGCACCCCGAGTAATATATTAAATAGATAGTATGAGATTAAAGCTCTTGTCGAGCCAAATCACATATAAGAAACATACGAGATAAGCAGGAACCGGATACTGAAATTGTTAGGGCTAAGACAAATCAAGCAGACGGACAGTGATTAGTTCTTTCCAAATTTGCACCAAGTGGTAGTGATTGCAAAAGGTGCATGAATTCGAGAATGGATGTATTTAACGCAGTGAATGAAAATGTATTTGTATGACCTTGATACCGTCTGTGTAACAATTAAAACGCACACGCGCTGATAGTGGAAAATTTAACAACATTTCTGGGTCTGAATTCCCTTGCTGCCATTCGCAATCTTTGGCAAGTCCATTCACTCTGGTTCCACGCAGCTGCATAAATAGGTATTTGGACGTTGATGGTTATTTATGTACAAGTAATAGTTGCACAATAATTGCAGCGTGGATGAATGTTTGCAAGAGAGGTCGAAAAGTGATTTGATTGAACTGGTCTGCCAGGAATTAAAGTGTAAAGCCTTTTTGAACAGACCCAAGGATTGGACACTGTGCTATACATAAATTACATTAACAGAACACGTGTGGTGGACATTTGTGTCAAATGGACACTCCTGTGTGTCCAGTGATTCGAACCTAAATGTATCTTTACATATATCCTGCACATGTGCATACCCGCAGGTGGCCACATGTTAGGATTATCGAGGTTTAGATTGTATCTGTACATGAAATGGTCCATAAGAAAGGGGCACGGTGTAGTAAATGTAAGTAAACAAGTGCCATTTTTAAAGTCATGCTTGAAACGGACGATATAGTCTTTTATCAAGAGCTAATTTCTCAAAATGGTGACGTATTGTTTTTAGTGTCTGTGTGAATACCTTGTTAAATTCACAGTATTTTTCTATTGTCTGTTTATTTTATTATGTTCACAATATAAATATGCTAGCTTTAATAAAGTTACATATGCATCTGGTTTTGATCATTGTGGTTTTTGTTTAAATGGGACAATTGTGGTTTAAATTTTTCAGTTAATAAACATGTTTAGCTATGCCACAGAACCTGCTCAGACCATGCATACATGCATGCTTGATACCATGCATACACACACTCCCATGCATGTATGCGTGCATGCTAGACACACGCGCGCGCACACACACACCCACCCACCCACACACACACACACACACCACACCACACACACACACACACACACACACACACACACACACACACACACACACACACACACACACACACACACACACACACACACACACACACACACACACACACACACACACACACACACCCCACACACACACACACACACACACACACACACACACACACACACACACACACACACACACACACACACACACACACACACACACACACACACACACACACACACACACACACACACACACACACACCACACACACACACACACACACACACACCACCCACACACACACACACACACACACACACACACACACACACACACACACACACACACACACACACACACACACACACACTCCCATGCATGAATGCACGTACCCATACTTGCACACAATAAACAACAGTGTGCTACACTGTTGTTACAACTGTACGTGTTTGCAGCAATACCACTCACTCTTGTCAAAGTTGACGAGTATTTTGTGTTCGTGTGAAGCCATGCAATGCGCGGCTTTGTTCGACACAGACACGTCTGGGCGAAACAAATTGGGGACACCACAAGACGGTTCTTCCGAGTGATTCACAAATGCCCTGGGGTTCCATTCAGTCTGCACTCACCAGTTGCGGTTTTAGAATGAAACATGTAACACAACCAACACTGAATGAAAGGCGTGTCCCCTCGTACAAAGTGAAGTTCTTCCTGAATTGCCAGTCTAGAGGACACTTTTTACCCACTGACATCGTCGTGAGAACATAAATTACGTGTTACATGGAGCCGTTCCGCCGAGTTACAGTTAAACAAAATCTCACATCTACTTCTAGACGTGTGTTTACGTTGATCAACCTCTCTGTAATGCCTAAGTGGTCTCTCAAGAGAAGTGGTCTCCCAAAATAGGTGGTTTATCAAGTCTTTCATGGCAGGTGGTCTGCCAAAAGAGGTGGCCTCTCAAGACAGGTGGTCTCTATTAAGACACGTGGTCTCTCGTGGCAGCTGGTCTGCCAAGAAAGGTGGTCTCCCAAGACAGGTGATCTATATTAAGACACGTGATCTCTCATGGCAGGTGGTCTCTCAAGGCAGGTGGTCTGCCAAGACAGGTGGTTCATCGAGACAGGTGTTTGGCCAAGAAATGCGGTCTCTCAAGACAGATGATCTTCCAAGACATGTGATCTCTCATGAGAGGTGGTCTCTCATGAGAAGTGACCCTTCAAGACAAGTGGTCTCTCTAAACAAGTGGTTTCTCGAGATAGGTGATATCTCAAGACAGTTAGTCTTTTACAACTAGTGGTCTCTCTAGACAGGTGGTCTTCCACGATTTGGGGTTTCTCCACACAGGTAGTTTCTCAAGGTGAGAAAGGTGGTCAGCCAAGACAGATGAAACCGCAAGGCAGTGGTCTTCCAAGGCAGGTGGTCTCCCAAGACAGGTGGTCAGCCAAGACAGGTGGTCGGTCAAGACAAGTTATCTGACAAATCCCTATGCCCTTAGTTGCTGCTTATTCAGATTATTTTTTTATTGAAAACCAAAACCTAAGTAAATTGAAATCCTTCATGCATGCAATCAGTCACTCAATCAATCTTTTTATTCGCAATAGACAGTGAACATTCCAGAGTACTTTTTCAACACGTGCCTGCACATCGTACATCTGACACAACTTGTCAACTGTGCACACCTGGCGGTCACCTGCGTTACATGTCTTTTTTGAACTGAGGCAATGGGAAGTAGGCGTCTTTCAGATGAGACATTAAGAGCCTAGGGCCTGTACACACTATGGGTCAAAATGCCTGTGGATGCAAGAGATCACTCACAGAGGAAGTAAGATATCACACTGTGTACCTGTTGTGGTGTCCCCATGATGTTTATCTCTGGCCAACTGCCCCCATTCACCCACATGAACTCTGGGGAGGAAACCATTGCAACAAAAAGTGAGATATGTGGCAGAGTTACTTGGCGTGATCAGTGAAGTGGGCAACAGCCTCGCCCTCTTGAACTCAGTTACATTTTGTTATCAAACGCTATGTATGACATAAAGGAAATCTGTGTTATGGGCTTGTGGCTGGCGCTAAAGCTCAACATTTCATTTGCTGACTGTTGAAAAGAAAATCTACATATCAATGCTATCTTCTAGTTAAGCGGTCCCCACCAATGATAGTGTGTTGTATGTCTAGTACCGTACATTACCCAACAGAAGACCACATCCTGTCAGCAATGTATAATTGGTACAGTGTGTATGTCCAACTCTGAATGTCATAGGATTGTGTCCAAACATAATTTTAGTATGTGTAAAATATAAGCAAAATATGATATTATTATAATAACTTGTAATTGACTGATTATGTAATGACGACTGACTGCGCCATAATAGAATCAACAACTAACTCATACATCACCGTGAAATAGTACTGTAGAATTGCCAGCCAGCCAACCAGCCAGCCTCTCCACCCGCTCACCTGCCAGCCCACCAGCCTACTCGCCTGTCTGCTTGCCAGCCCATCCACCAGCTCACCTGCCAGCCCACCAGCCTACTCACCCATCCGCCCAACAGCCCATCCACCACTCACCTGCCAGCCTACTCGCCCATCCACCCATCAGCCCATCCACCCACTCACCTGCCAACCCACCAGCCTACTCACCCATCCGCCCATCCACCCACTCACCTGCCAGCCTACTCGCCCATCCACCCAACAGCCCATCCACCCACTCACCTGCCATCCCACCATCCTACTCGCCCATCTGCCCGACAGCCCATCCACCTGCTCACCTGCCAACCCACTAGCCTACTTGCCCGCCCACCCAACAGCCCATCCACCCATTCACCTGCCAACCCACCAGCCTACTCGCCCGTCCACCCAACAGCCCATCCACCCACTCACCTGCCAACCCACCAGCCTACTTGCCCGTCCACCCAACAGCCCATCCACCCACTCACCTGCCAGCCCACCAGCCTACTCACCCATCCATCCATTCACCTGCCAGCCCACCAACCTACTCGCCTGTCCGCCCACTAGCCCATCCACCCGCTAGCCCACCAGCCAGCCAGCCAACAAACGAACCAATCCACCTGCCATCCAAACCTGCAAGCAAACGAACAAGCAACCAATCCACCAACCAGCAACCAACATGAAGAGATGACACAATTTCTAAGCATGGCAGTCAATAACATAAGTTGGCTCCACTGCGTACTATGAGAACATTCTGGCTTACACTATCACCTTTGACCCAGCCTTCTCTTCACAGCTGTAAGAATGCCAAATAAATAGTTATCTTTCACATTCTGAAAACTCACACAACCTACACAACAGCAACTAAGATATCTACCATCTAGACAGAATGGGTAAGTATACCATGCACATCCATGCTGTTATACTGGCCAGTATTCCCCAACCACAGTAATTACAGGTTACATATGACTTTATGTACTGGCATTACCATGTGTTTAATCTTTCTGTGACTTGGTGTTATGTGGCGTTGATGTGAACTTGTTCACACTACTTCGTTCTCTAGACATCAACCTTGTCTGTAGCCGCTGACAACTGCAGGGTCGTCCTCAGTGAACTGTAAGTATATTGTCAATATGTAAACAGTCAAGTTGATACGTAACAATGTCTCTTGTCTAGGCCAAATCCGAGCAGAAAGTACCATGTCTAGTAGTAGCGGTGCTTCACCACTTACTGTGAGTAGATTACAGATAATCTCTGTGCACAGACAGAACCAGATAGGAACCACCAGGTAAGATTACTTGCAACACTTATGGAACAACTGCAACATAAGACATTAAGCATCAACCATGACACATCAAGTACTAACCACGTGACATGAAGCAGTAAGACAAATATTTCTGTAGCACTGATGTTGTTGCTGCTGAAGGAAGGATGACACCTGAGACACGTACAAAAGTGCTGTGGAAATCACTCACAAATGTAGAGTTTTTGAGGAGATTTGCATCAGTCCAAAATTACTACCTTTAGTGAATAAGATTAAGTATTTAAGGATGGAAGATTCTGCTATTGAAATACTCATTTGAATTACATTTCCGTTATTATAATATTAGTCTTATTTGCTCTCTGGAATAAATAGTCATTGCAGTAATGATTTTGGAGTTTACAATAATTTTAATACTATTTTCTTTACAGGAAAGAAGCACTTACAGACTACCAAGAGAAATGTTGCTTTGTTGTGCTTTGTTAATTTATTACTTCACTGTGATACCTGTGCAGGTGACAAGTGCAGGTAAGTACTTAATATACACTG
>JAODUO010002135.1:25000-36780 GCA_025642075.2 Ridgeia piscesae
CCGAATAATAATTATTTATTCATACATTTATTTTAATTAATTAATTATTATAGCAAATTTTAGTAGTTTCGTATTTTATTATTTTAAGATATAATTTATGTATGGTACTAATTCATGTATAATTTAATAATATTGTTACTTTAAGTTGGACTCTTGATAAGCCATAGACTTCCTTGTCCACCTGCTATCTGGAGCTTAGACAGATCCAGATGTCATTTTTTTAAATCTTGTTAATTTTTAAAAATAATTGTTATGGCACAAACGTATTTTATATCCAGACTGTACCTCCATCTACAGGTATTGATGCTGTACCTCTCTATGTGTCTCGTGATCTGTTGCAGGCCTCATCGTTGGGCTGGGTGTTGGTATAGCAGCTGTCCTCATTCTTGCTGGGGTTGTTGTTCTCGTCATATACAAGTGAGTGGAAATAAATAAATAATGCAAAACTACCACAAGATGTCACGTGGTGGAAAGAGCTGTATTATTTTGTAAATGTACATGATATGTTAAGTGCATCATTCTCTATGATTGTATATATATATATATATATATATATATATATATATATACATATATACACATAGTTATTCATACAACACTTTTTTTCTATAAATTTTAACAGAATTTATATTATTATAATGACGATAATAATAATAACATTCCAGTACCCTCTGAAGATTTCATTTGAAATGTATACATTTTATAAACGTATGTTAATTTCTAGACAAATCTAATTTTTTTTATAGATTTCTGACAATTTGTTTGGTAAACTGCACAATTTAGCCAAAGAAAATCAACAGCCCTGTGTTGGTGAACTCTCTTATGTTGACTTCTCATCTGTGCAGGAGGCGTGTCCGTGGAAACAACACTGGTACAGACCTACTGAGGAGTCCAGTGTCACGCATGGCCGACCACACCAACATCTACACTACCTACGCTGGTCAGCAGCCTGCAGGTGTCTCTCACCCTGACTACGTCGAGCTGGACACACTGGGCATGCAAGGGAACCAGTCTCAAGACACTGGACCCAGTGGACATACTGCTACTAATGGACAGGTTGTAACTGACCAGAACCAAGGAGATCGGACAGGAGTTACACCTGACCCTGGCTACATCGAACTGGACATACAAGACAACCAGCCTCAAGACAACGGTTATGTTGCTACTAATGGACAGGTTGTAACTGAGCAGAACCAAGGAAATCGTATAGGAGTTACACCTGACCCTGGCTACATCGAACTGGACATACAAGACAACCAGCCTCAAGACAACGGTTATGTTGCTATCAATGGACAAGTTGTCACTGAGCAGAACCAACCATAAGACAATGAATGAGGGATGGAGCTCTCTGTCGCGGGCAGATCAGATACACCAGAAGGAAACCCTTCCATGAATGCAAAGAACCCTGATGCCAGAGAATCATCAAGAAGGGCCCACAAAGGAGACACTCTTGTGATGGTAGAGAAATCGGTTACATGAAAATGGATCACCAGCATCAACCTCTTCATCATCATCATCATTGTTCAGCCAGTGATAGTATAATAATACTAATAATATTTATTTTGTATAGCGCCACATCCATAATCGTTCGTGGCACTTCAAAACATAATAAGACAAATACTAGTGTTTTAAAATAAATGTAAAAAAATATATGTATATATATATAAGAATAAATAAAATTAGTATGGTATTAAATAGCGTAGCACTTTTAAATAAATAAATAAATTATGTATTAGTCATAAAAATACATAGTAATCGGTCTAGTGTATAATTGTATTACAATTATACTGATAGCTGACGGTATAGGTATAAATTATTAGTAATAAATAGTTTAGTATATGTTAAAACTGTTAAAATAATAATAATTACGTAACGATAATGCCAATAAATAAGTGTATTGTATGTATTGATAATATTACCAAATGATCTAGTAAAAAATGATATAATTTCATGTCAAATTACACTAATAAGCAATACGACAAAAATGTGTCTTCAGTAGACATTGGATGAATTGTTTCCATATGGGCGACTGTTCATTCAAGGGTGACTGAATACAAATGGACATGCCAGCTTTAGTGGCATTACATGGAAGAGAAATACAATTACTAATTATTTGTTGTTTGTTTTAATTGCAGTATTGATACCACAAACTGCAATAACATACTGATAGCACTAGTAAAGTTTATATCAGAAATGTCTCAGGTTCACAATAGTTTGGTCCCTGTAGCAGCACTGACAGCCAGTGAAGACCAACTATTAATGGTTAAGAGTTTCTAGATTTTAAAAAGGGATATCTTTTATGAAGTGTAGTGGTTATTTCAATGCAATAAAAATCTATGAGAATGGTTGCCTGTGGACACTGCAATGGTGATTGTGCTTTCAAAGGTAACTCTAAATGTATGTAAACAGATTTACAGTTGGTGCAAATACTGTCAGAGACTGACTGATGCACAGCCTGTGCGTATTACTCAGTGGTGATTGTGCAAGTACGTAGGAAATATGAACATTCACAAGCATAGCTTAGTGATTAAATGGATGCAATAATTCAATATTATTGATATCTAGTGCTAAATGTGCATTTGACTTTTTGTCTGATAATTGCTTGTGTAATGAATATCTACCGTACTTACAAGAAACAACTAATAATTAAATCGTTTTCCTCACTGGTGAGATATTGTAAATTGACCACAAGTGTAAACTGACTGAGGGTCCATGTAACATGGACAGGGTGAATATGACATAAAAAGGGACCCCCTGTTAAAAATGACTTTCCAATAGGTTGAGTGATTTAACAGTGGTCCTGTGTTATAACATAAAACAAAATTATGCAGAAAACTTGTGGAAACCTTCCTGACTGGTTTAAATCAATAATGTTGTATTTATATTTTATGATTACTAAATGTTTTTTGCATAGACAATACACACCATTAAACTAAGTGTATCAAGTGTAATCATCAGATACACAGAGTTTCACATTTCATAAGGAGAACCACTGGAAGGTCCATTTATCGTGGTGGTCCATTTAATCTCACCTGCCCTGTCGCTAAAGGTGTGAGAAATATTGGATATAAAGGAATAGTTTGTCTCGACAGTCTCCTGGTATCAACATGTTCCTTTCAGCCACAGTCCAGTGTAACTACAGTAAGTGTCAGTGTAGTAACCATATGATCACTCACACAGTTGTACATCCACGGGACACTATCAAAGAGTATTATGGTGGTTGCAAGAACGACTTATTGGTGGATGGAGATTTAGATAATGCTAATGGTCCCATCAGAAATATTCCACAGCCTGTCTGTGGTCCTGGGTCCTGGGTCCTGTTCGTGTGCTTAGGTCTTGTTGTGCATGGTCATGGCAGGAATGGTCTATTTGGTTCTAAAACCTGGCTCTCAACATTGAGGATTGTGTGTCCCTTGTTAATGTCGGTCCTGTCTTAATTTGGGACATAAAAGAACCACTAAGGACAACAAGCACCTGGCAGTGACCACCCACAGTGCCAGCATAGAAAGGTCGGCTGGCGTAAATGTTCTAAAAAAGACTGACTAGTTCAATGAGACCTCATAAGATCATAACGTAACCACAATATAGACACACTATCTGATAGTGAGTTAATAGAACCCTGCTGAGTGCTGGAGACAACTGGAACTAGAGAACTAGATCTACCGTGATTACACCTCGGTGTAAACAATTTTGTACTTCATTGAATAAACATGCCTTATCTGGTAGACCATACTGAGTGTCTGGTGTTGGGAAGTTGATAGTGTGTACCGACTGTTGAAAAGAGAATCTACATATCAATGAAAACCTGTTTCATTCAGCAAGGCAAGTAACATTCAGTGTGATCCCACACAGCTGGCGTGGAACTGTAGATCAGTTGTTAGATCATGATCTACCCGTTATATAAGAAATGCAAAGGTTTTTTTCATGAGCATAACAAATCGCAGTGACGCCATGATCACATGATACTGATATGACAATGCTGGCTCTCTGAGTTGACAGTCTCAGTTTCACGTGTTGTTTTTCTTCGCTGACCCACTGCTTAGGTCATTTAAAATTCCACACAACTATATCGTGAGAACAACATTGAGAATGCTAAGTTTGTGTCCTGAGAAAGGTTTCGGGACAGTGATAAAAATGTCACCCAATAGAATTGAGAAGAGAGAGCAACAGGAAAATACAAGAATACTATAGGACTACCTACTAGTTTGGGAACATTGAGCAAATACACACAACCAGTCCAACCAACACCATGCACTTGCAGTATGGATTAACAACCAGTACAAACCACACCATGCACTTGCAGTATTGATTAACAACCAGTGCAAACAACACCATGCACTTGCAGTATGGATTAACAACCAGTACAAACAACACCATGCACTTGCAGTATGGATTAACAACCAGTACAAACAACACCATGCACTTGCAGTATTGATTAACAACCAGTACAAACCACACCATGCACTTGCAGTATTGATTAACAACCAGTGCAAACAACACCATGCACTTGCAGTATGGATTAACAACCAGTACAAACAACACCATGCACTTGCAGTATGGATTAACAACCAGTACAAACAACACCATGCACTTGCAGTATGGATTAACAACCAGTACAAACAACACCATGCACTTGCAGTATGGATTAACAACCAGTACAAACAACACCATGCACTTGCAGTATGGATTAACAACCAGTACAAACAACACCATGCACTTGCAGTATTGATTAACAACCAGTACAAACCACACCATGCACTTGCAGTATTGATTAACAACCAGTGCAAACAACACCATGCACTTGCAGTATGGATTAACAACCAGTACAAACAACACCATGCACTTGCAGTATGGATTAACAACCAGTACAAACAACACCATGCACTTGCAGTATGGATTAACAACCAGTACAAACAACACCATGCACTTGCAGTATGGATCAACAACCAGTACAAACAACACCATGCACTTGCAGTATTGATTAACAACCAGTACAAACAACACCATGCACTTGCAGTATGGATCAACAACCAGTGCAAACAACACTATGGATTGAAAATAAGTATAAATAACACCATGCACTTGCAGTATGGATCAACAACCAGTGCAAACAACACCACACACTTGCAGTATGGATCAATAACCAGTGCAAACAACACCATGCACTTTCAGTATTGATTAACAACCAGCACAAACAACACCATGCACTTGCAGTATTGATTAACAACCAGTCCAAACCACACCATGCACTTGCAGTATGGATTAACAACCAGTACAAACAACACCATGCACTTGCAGTATGGATTAACAACCAGTACAAACAACACCATGCACTTGCAGTATTGATTAACAACCAGTACAAACAACACCATGCACTTGCAGTATTGATTAACAACCAGTACAAACAACACCATGCACTTGCAGTATTGATTAACAACCAGTACAAACAACACCATGCACTTGCAGCATTGATTAACAACCAGTCCAAACCACACCATGCACTTGCAGTATGGATTAACAACCAGTACAAACAACACCATGCACTTGCAGTATTGATTAACAACCAGTACAAACAACACCATGCACTTGCAGTATTGATTAACAACCAGTACAAACAACACCATGCACTTGCAGTATTGATTAACAACCAGTACAAACAACACCATGCACTTGCAGTATTGATTAACAACCAGTACAAACAACACCATGCACTTGCAGTATTGATTAACAACCAGTACAAACAACACCATGCACTTGCAGTATTGATTAACAACCAGTACAAACAACACCATGCACTTGCAGTATTGATTAACAACCAGTATAAACAACACCTCAAACTGGCAGTGTGGATCACTAACCTGTCCAAACAACACCACAACAGTGTGGATCAACAACCAGTCAAATCAACAACATGCATTGGCAATGTGGAGCAACAACCAGTCTAAACAACATCACGCTCTGGCAATATAGATTAACAACCAGTCCAAATCAACATCATGCACTGGCAGTGTGGATCAACAACCAGCTAAATCAACAGTGCTAGTGGGGTTGTAGTAAAGAATCCACCGGCCCGTACCTGTGATATATCAGACATGTGCATATCGATTCGGTTGAATAGGCACTGTCTTTATGACCCAGTTGGATGTGATTGTGATCACAGACCCTGTTATTTGTGTCGTCTCAAACCTGGCTGCAGTTCCTGGGGTTGTGCGAGGTGTATTAGTAAACTGTGAGTACATCGTCAGGAAAGACACTGCAAACACAATTTTTTTAACAGGTACAGTTGTCTACGGTGAAATGTTAGTGGTCTTGTAAAATCACAAGAACATCCACTGTTGGTGTAACACATACTGTGGGCCATCTGACTGTTATACAATGTATGACAAACATTCTTGGTCACTTTGAAAGTTGAATCTACAGCCTATGGTGAAGACCTTTTACAATTAGATCTCCTGACTATCTCAGTTGAGAGTGACAATATGTTAATTGCCATTGCTGATGTTGACATTGATACCATTTTAATGTGTGTTAACTCAATCACTGAAGTATGTTGACAGCTATTGAAATGTTTGTTGTATGTTAACACAACCACTGAATGACATTGGCAGTAATACAACTTTTAAGTGGATAAACACAACCATTTAGAAACATGACAGTGAATGTGTTCACCGACATGTTAAGTTAACTTTGACACTGACGCTGTTTTAAAAGTGTGTTAACACAAGATGTGACATATTAATTTTATTATGTGGGTTAACATAGCCATTCAAGAAAACTGCAAGCTGTATCATGTTAATGTGTGTTAACACAAACTGTGATATCTAAATTGTATTATGTTACTTAAGGACACTGACTGTAACATCACATGAATGTGTATTAATCTGGCCTTGAATGCTGGATGCCAGGATGCTGGCAGTGATATCAATGTAATAACAAGATTGAACAAGATTTAACAAGATTGCCACGTAGAGAATCAACTCTAGATGGCAGGTGGACTAGGAAGCCCTTTGGCTTATCTAAAGTCCAACCTACCTATCTAATTATAACCCGCCCTTCTTAGGTATATGTCGATTTTATTTTTAAACATATTAACACTACTAGCACCTACATAATCAGCCGATAATCTGTTCCATTGATTTACTGTTCTTTGTGAAAATTAAAATTTTCTAATATCTAGTCTACACTGCTTCTAATATATGTATTAACATAGCCATTGAATACACTTGGGTCATGATTCATAATTCAAACCGGTATTGACATGACTCTTGGTAATGTTTGATGTGTTAACTTAATCCTTGAAGGAATTTGACAGTACATTTTTATGTTTTGACAGTACTGAATGCATCTAAAATTACCTGATAACTATTACAAGTTATTGACAAAATGACAATTTCTGATCTCAAATGAATTGTGCTATTATAGTCCTTATTGTAATGAAACACTAACAATAGAGTAATTTATTTTGCTTACAAAATCCTTGCAAACCAAGCATAGCGGTGTATCAAGTCTCGACTGATTAGTAAATCTCCACACCAGAAATCAATATTTGACTTGTCAACAGACTTGTCTGGTAGGATTGATTTTAGTAGTGGCATAAATATTGCAAATTTTTTTCTTACCTATTCCTTAGCATAGATGTTGATGTTTTAATCCAATACTATGCATTCCACATGTTTATTTTTCACCAGTCAATCATTCTACCCACTGAAGACATGAGGCTGTGCTACTCTGTACTGGGGACTTGTTATTTTGTGATAACATTGGTGCATAGCGTAAATACAGGTAAGTTCTCAATAACTATTTATTATATACATTATATATCATATATATATATATATATATATATATATATATATAAAATATATATATATATAAAATATATATATATTATATATTTATAATATATATATATATATATATATACAATTTTTATATTAACATACATTAAAAAACTATTTGTATTTGTATAAAAACAAAATTTTTGAAACATTTACTAAAGCAACCAATTCATTTAAAAATTATAAAAAACTAATGAAAACTTTCTTATTCATCACATATTTTACATCTTACACTTTCCATCATTACTTGCAATACTTACCTTAATAATCTAAAAAAAATATCTTGTTGAAACGAGTAATTATTTATGAGTAAGAAATTTCAGTGAAATATAAAAAGATACTGATACAGTTAATTAACCTTTTTTCACAGATCCGTTATTCGCCATATGCATCAGCAATGAAGAACCTACAACCTGCAGACACCTACACTTCTGACCAAACAGACAGGTTTACCAGAGCTGTTACAGAGAAGTGCAAGTAGTTCTCTGGTATATCAAAATGGCAGTGCTGCTACGGGCTACATGAAAACATTGACATGTGCCATTTGAACATCACAACATATGCCTGTCATATTGGTAGGTGAAATAAGACCATTAGAAAGTGTGTGTTTCCATGAATGTATACATATGCATGTCAATACATTCACATGTACCAAGTAGAACACAATGTTTTATGAACCAAGATTATCTTACTCACCGCTAATGAACACTGTAATATTTACAAATGTATTTATTATATTTACTATTAATATTACATCAACTGTAAGTAACTGTCACGTAGAATTGATAGAAAGCCAAGCTGGAGCAGATGGGGTAGGTGGGAGGGCATTTTTGTTTAGGAAAAATGGGCTGCTCGGCCAAATGAACTTCCTTTGGTGACAGAGGGACAAAAAGTTAAATCTTATGATATGCATTGCCAGGCAGTAATTAGCTCCCCAGTTAGTGTAGTGTGTAGTGATGTAGGGCTTAATAGAACCTGTGCTGTCGCATTCCCTAGAGGTAACTGTATTGGGCCTAGCCCCTAGGCTTCACTTTTGCATCATCTAACATGACATTGTCCAGATGTGACTGGACAACATTTACATGCTACCTGGTGCTGTGAGCAAAACGTTTTTAATCCCTGCTGGATGAAATATATCCCTATTTTAGCAACTGTATCATATTGGTAACATTTTAATCACACGTACACATATACCCATACACTTTATGCTATGTTGGCTGTGTGATAGATGACAAGACATCAACTGCAAGTAATTGTCATGTAGAATTGATACAAAGCCAAGCTGGAGCAGATGGGGTAGGTGGGAGGGCATTTTTGTTTAGGAAAAATGGGCAGGAGTAGTTCTACTGGCAAAACAAACTTCCTCTGGTGACAGAGGGAAAAAAGTTAAATCTCATGATATGCATTGCCAGGTAGTAATTAGCTCCCCGGCTATACCCAACTCCTTCTGTTACTCTAATGTGTAGTGATGTAGGGCTTAATAGAACCTGTGCTGTCACATTCCCTAGAGGTAACTGTATTGGGCCCAGCCCCAGCTTCACTGTCGTCTCATCTAACATGACTGGACAATGTTTACATGCTGCCTGGTGCTGTGAGCAAAACGTTTTTAATCCCTGCTGGATGAAATATATCCCTATTTTAGCAATTGTATCATATTGGTGAAATTTTAAACACACATACACATATACCCATACACTTTATGCTATGTTGGCTGTGTGATAGATGACAAGACTTTGATTAACTCACACCAAACATCCAGGTTTTATTATTATCGAGAATATCAGAATCTATACTGGCCTTTCTATGAGAGCTTTGTCAAGATTGCAATGCAAACTTGAATATTTGACACAATGTTATGATCCATTTAAATTGCATTGGACCAAACTGGAAATCATCTTAATAGTGTGTTGTGGACCTAATAATCAACTGTGAAATGTTATTTATTCTGTTTGACCCAATTTTAGTTTCAGAACCATATAGCACATGCATTAGACCAGACTGGCAAAACTACAAAGACTGTCAAATAAATCTAGCACTTGGTGGGACTAAGCCATATTGTCAGAGCCCACCAGCAAGAGACCCAGCAACAACAACAACATTAACAACAACAAAACCTGTGACGACAACCACAACAACCCATCACCCTGAAAACACATCAACTGAAGGTCACAGCACAACAAAAGCAGGAAAGACGTTGGACAAATCTTCTTCAACAGGTACACATTTATGTCGTACGTTATATTTTGAACCAATCTGATACAACTCATAAACAAACCTTCAATAATAAAAATATGTATTCTATCTTCAGGATATCTCTGATCATAATAATGTACTTTAGCCTGTTGGTGCTCCATATCCCCATACAGGGAACTTTTGAATCAAACCTCATTTGACCTAGGCAGGTATTTGTTGGGTTGCATGCAGAACAAACTTGTGGCCTTGTGTGACTTGCTGTCTGGTTTGTGGTCACATATACCCAGGTGCAAATATTCACGTTCACACGTCATCTTTTGCAGGCATCACCATTGGACTGGCTCTTGGCATAGCAGTGGCTGTTATAATTCTGGCTGTATTTGTCATCATTGTCATACACAGGTGAGTGTTACCAACAGAGACACTGACTAATGAAACAGGTGCTACACTGTATTGGATTCACACAAGACCTGTCTTGTTTCATTACATGAAATTTGATTTTCAGCTGTCTAAAAATACTGTAAAAATTGAATGTTTATGTGTACAGAAACATCCAATGTTCAAATACTGTACATGCATTACATATTCAGACATAGAACATAATTCTGACTGAAACAATTACATGTAGCAAAAATAATTGCTTTGAAGATTTGTAGATATCCAAAACACAGTTTCCAACTGCAGAGTCATTACAGTAGTCCATCTATGTTTAATAATGAATATATTGTCTGATGATGAATATGTAGTCATTACGATTGTCCAGCTACATAATTATATTGATGAAAATGTAGTGAAATCAGTAATAATGTTATATGTAATGATGAACACATAGTCATTATAAGAGTCCAACTACAGTAGTAATGAATACATAGTCTTATGGTAGTGCAATTACATATAATAATGACCACATATGGTATGATATCCCAGCTATAGCCTTTACTTGTAATAATGATGTGACAGATGTAGCATTTTTAATGAATCATCAGAATCAGTTTTGGTGAACAAAACATTGCCAAATGAAAGAGGGAAAACTTTGGATGGGATCAATTCACTAAGCTAAAGGGTTCATAAGGAAATTCCACCTTAAAACACAATGCACTATTAAATTGATGGAGCACTTCCATCCTTCTGTCCTGATCTGCAGTCAGATTAGGACAGAGACATTCCACGACAGCAGTGAAAAGTCACAGTCATATCCTAATGTTGACAATTTTCACTTATAAAACATCAATCACATTTAAAGTGTAGGATCCACCTCCTGGGTTTTATTTAAAACAATTAATATTAAGTTCCTACGATTACAACGTGCATGTCGAAGGTTTACTGCCTGCAAATTTGTGTTAATTTACTCTATAAGGCTCTAAACTATGGTCACAGTTTGAAAGATTCTGCCTGCAACATGTTCAAATGGTAAACAAAACATCCAGTTTCAAAATAAAACTTGTCCCCTGAAGTTGATTGTTAATTGTTCCAGGAGACTCAGCCTCAGAAGTGGTGCAGAGGGAGACAAGTTGACACAAGACAGACCTAACAACACAGGACAGTCAGTGGACACTCACAACCTGGGGGGTAACCCTGAGTATGACTACATTGACCTTGACCAACTGGACAAGCCCCAGGGTCAGTCACATGACACGGAACTTGACAATGGCGCAATGTACAGTACTATCACAGATCCTGGTGTATCTGATAGAAATCCCTACGAGAACATCAACTCTTCAACTGACGGACGAGAACCGAGAGTGGCCG
>JAODUO010002136.1:0-10000 GCA_025642075.2 Ridgeia piscesae
ATATCGTCAATATTTAGTGCACCACACCTGATTGATATTTTAAAGGTGAAACATCACGCTAATCCTGAACATCACCATCTGCCTCGAGGAAAGCTTTCACAAGTAAATACACCTTCATTCAAAACGGTTGGATCCGACATAGACTCATGTTACAATTTGAAATGCAAATTGTTGTGGTCGTTGGATTGTCTGTCATCCGTAAAGTATTTCAAGAGCCAGTTGTGAAAACGATCAAATACATCAACTCAAATGGTTGGTTTCGAACATATGCTATCAATATCAACACAGAAATGTATTTCCACCTGAAAAACGAACCGTCTGCGATCGATGATACCCACTGTGTGCCAACTACCGACCAATTTGACGATGTAACAATCGCGTGACCCGGTACACTGCAAAACAAACAGCAGCATGAAACATATGCAGAAAGACATGGGTCAACAAGCGACAGTCCAGCGAAGAGCAGTCAGAATCTCTTGGGGAAACTATAATTACAGAATGCCAGGATATGTCGAAAATATACTGAAGAGATACACGTGAGAAAGCCTTCAAGCGATAAAGAAGAACAACCGCCTTTGTCTCTCACAAAATCAATACAGGGAACGTTGACATCACCACATACCAATACCCCCAAAGGAGTGACCCCATACATCGAAGCGATTAGCGTTTTCGTTAAGCGATAGCAGACAAATAAAACCTCTTTACCAATCCTTTTCCCCTGCAACACTTAGAGTAAAATAATCTCCTCATGAGTCTTAAATCTTGTAAATGCTAATGCAAAACATTTGAACATTTAAACAACTTTCTAAGGCCTACACCGTGGCCCAATATGCATTAAACGTCGTTGGATTTGTAACGTCCTGAAAGGCCCCCGTCTAGTATCTGGAAGAAGAAGAACTATTATCTAAGCCATTCAAAGTAAGATTAATTTTTTCACATTTACATATTCATGAGGTGCGAGGAGATTACGTGTATCTTCCTGTCTGCGTAGTATGTTGTTGACAATATAATGTATTGACGAACGAACTGATCGATCGGATCGATCGACATCGATCGACCCACGGATCGATCGACCGATCGATCGATCGATGGTTGATGATCGATGAGACTGGATGATCGATCGATCGATCGATCGGGTCGATCGATCGATCGATCGGGTGACGATCGACGATCGATCGATCGATCGATCGATCGATCGATCGGGATGATCGATCGATCGATCGGATCGATGCGACCCATCGACCGACGATCGGATGATCGATGGGTCGATCGATCATCGGGTCGATCGATCGATGATGGATCGATCGGATCGATCGATCGATGGGTCGATCGATCGATCGATCGATTTGATCGATCGATCGATTTGATCGATCGATCGAGATCGATCGATCGATTGATCGATGCGTGATCGATCGATCGACGACGATCGATCGATCGATCGATCGATCGACCCACCCACGATCGATGATTGATGATCGATCGATCGATGATGATCGACGATCGATCGATGATGACCCATCGATGATGATGACTGACTGACTGAGACGACGACGACGGGGCCGATCGATGATCGATCGATCGATCGACGATCGACGATCGATCGACGATCGATCGATCGACGATCGACCCATCGACGATCGATCGATCGACCGACGACCCACCGATGACCCACCGATCGATCGATCGACTGACGACGATCGATCGATCGATCGATGATCGATGATCGATCGATGACCCACGACGATCGATCGACGACCGACTGACCGACGATCGACCGACTCGACTCGACCGACCGATCGATCCCACTGACGATCGATCGATCGATCGATCGATCGATGATCGATCGATCGATGATCGATCGACTGATCGATCGAGATCGATCGATCGATGACGACCCATCGATCGACTGACGATCGATCGACGATCGATCGATCGATTTATCGAAACATGATGATCGATCGATGATCGACCCATCGATCGATCGATCGATGATCGATCGATCGATCGATCGATCGATCGATCGACTGATCGATCGATCGATCGATCGATCGATCGATCGATCGATCGATCGATCGGATCGATCGAATCGATCGATCGATCGATCGATCGATCGATCGATCGATCGACTGATCGATCGATCGATCGATCGATCGATGATCGATCGATCGATCGATGATCGATCGATTGATCGATCGATCGATGATGATCGATTGATCGATCGATCGATCGATCGATCGACGATCGATCGACCGACTCGACCCATGATCGATCGACCCACCGACCCACCCATCGACCCACGACGGGTGACCCATCGATTGATCGACGATCGATCGATCGATCGATCGATCGACTCGATCGATTGACATGATGACGATGACGACGATTGATCGACGACGACGACTGACCGACCCACCGACGATCGACGATGATCGATCGATCGACCCATCGATCGATCGATCGATCGATCGATCGATCGATCGATCGACGATCGGGGTTGATCGACGATCGTCCCATCGATGATCGATCGACTGATCGATCGACCCACGATCGACGATCGATCGATGATCGACGATGATCGATGACGATCGATTGATCGATGATGATCGATCGATCGATCGATCGATCGATCGACTGATTTACGAGATTCCCGACCCATTGATCGATCGACTGACTGATCGACCGACTGACCCATACCGACCGACTGACGATGATCGATTGATGACGATCGTCGATACTGATCGATGATCGATCGATTTCGATCGACTGATCGATCGATCGATCGATCGGGTCGATCGACCGACCCATCGACCGACCGACCGACGACCGATCGATCGACGACGACCCATCGACGATCGACGACCCATGACGACCGACGACGATCGATCGACCCACTGACCGACGACCCACGATGGGCCCACCCACCCATCGATGATCGATCGATCGACGATGATCGACGACGATCGATCGATCGACCGACCGACCCACGACCCACCGGGTCGACCCACCCATCGATCGACCGACCCATCGATGGATCGATCGATCGATCGATCGACCGATCGATCGATCGATCGATCGATCGGATCGATCGATCGATCGATCGATCGATCGATCGATCGACCGATCGATGATGATCGATCGATCGATCGATCGATCGATCGATCGGGTGATCGATCGATCGATCGATGATCGATCGATCGATCGATCGGGTCGATTTGATCGATCGATCGATGATCGATCGATGACGATCGGATCGATCGATGATGATGATCGATCGACGATCGATCGATCGACGATCGATCGATCGATCGATCGATCGACCCAGATCGACCGACCCATTGGATCGATGATGGATCGATCGATGATCGATGATCGATCGATCGATCGATCGATCGATGATTGATCGACGACGATCGATCGATCGATCGATGATCGACTTTACGACCCACCCATCGATCGACTGTGATCCCATCGATGGGTCGATGATCGATCGATCGATCGATCGATCGATCGATCGATCGGGGTCGATCGATGATCGACGATCGATCGATCGATCGATGGGTCGATGGGTCGATCGGATGATCGATCGATCGATCGATCGATCGATCGATCGATTGATCGATTGATTGATCGATCGATCGATCGATCGATCGACGATCGATCGATCGACGATCGATCGATGGGTCGATCGATCGATCGATCGATCGATCGACCCATCGAGACGACCCATGATCGACGACGACGATCGATGATCGATCGATGATCGATCGATCGATCGATCGATCGGGTCGATCGATCGATCGACCCATCGATCGATCGATCGATCGATCGATCGATGGGTTGATCGATTCGATCGATCGGGTCGATCGATCGATGATCGATCGATCGATCGATCGATCGATCGGGTCGATCGATCGATCGATCGATCGATCGATCGATCGATCGATTGATCGATCGATCGATCGATCGATCGATCGATCGATCGATCGATTGATCGGGTCGATCGATCGATCGATCGATCGATCGATCGATCGATCGATTGATCGATCGATTGATCGATTGATTGACGATCGATTGATTGGATCGATCGATCGATCGATTGATCGATCGATCGATTGATCGATCGATCGATTGATCGATCGATCGATCGATGATGATCGATCGATCGATCGATGATCGATCGATCGATCGATCGATCGATTGATCGATTGATCGATCGATCGGGTGATCGATCGATCGATCGATCGATCGATCGATCGATCGATCGATTGATCGATCGATCGATCGATCGATCGATCGATCGATCGATCGATCGATCGATCGATCGATCGATCGATGATCGGGTGACTGATCGACTGATCGATGATTGGGTCGATCGATCGACGATCGATCGATCGATCGATTGATCGGGTTGATCGATCGATCTCGATTGATCGATCGATCGATCGATCGATCGATGATGATCGATCGATCGATCGATCGATCGATCGATCGATCGATCGATCGATCGATCGATCGATCGATTGATCGATCGATCGATCGATCGGGTCGATCGATCGATCGATCGATCGGATCGATGGGTCGATGATCGATCGAGATCGATCGATCGATCGATCGATCGATCGATCGATCGAGATCGATCGATCGATCGATCGATCGATCGATCGATCGATCGATCGATCGATTGATCGATCGATCGATCGATCGATTGATCGATCGATCGATCGATCGATGATGATTCGATCGATTGATCGATCGATCGATCGATCGATCGATCGATCGATCGATCGATCGATCGATCGATTGATCGATCGATCGATCGATCGATCGATCGATCGATCGATCGATCGATCGGGTCGATCGATTGATCGATCGATCGATTCGAAATTGATCGGGTCGTGATCGATTGATCGATGGATCGATCGATCGATCGATCGATCGATCGATCGATCGATCGACCGACCGACCGACCGATTGATCGATGACGATCGATCGATCGATCGATCGATCGATGATCGATCGATCGATCGATCGATCGATCGATCGACCGACCCATCGATCGATCGACGACGATCGACCCATCGATCGATCGATCGATCGAATTGGGATCGATCGATCGATCGATCGATGGGTCGATCGATCGATCGATCGATCGATCGTCGATCGACGATGATCGATCGATTGATCGATCGATCGACGATCGATCGATCGATCGATCGATGATCGAGATCGATCGATCGATGGGTCGATCGATCGGGTCGATCGATCGACGATCGATCGATCGATCGATCGATCGATCGATTGGATCGATCGATCGATCGATCGATCGATCGATCGATCGATCGATCGATCGATCGATCGATCGGGTCGATCGATCGATCGATCGATCGATCGATCGATCGATCGATCGATCGATCGATCGATCGATCGATTTTGATTGATCGATCGATCGATCGGATCGATGATCGATCGATCGATCGATCGATTGATCGATCGATGATGATCGATCGATCGATCGATCGATCGATCGATCGATCGATCGATCGATCGATCGATCGATCGATCGATCGGGTCGATCGATCGATCGATCGATCGATCGATTGATCGATCGATCGATCGATGATCGATCGATCGATCGATCGATCGATCGATCGATCGATCGATCGATGATGATCGATCGATCGATCGATCGATCGGGTCGATCGATCGATCGATCGATCGATCGATCGACGATCGACGACGATCGGGTCGATCGATCGATGATCGATCGATCGATCGATCGACCGATCGATCGATCGATGATCGGGTCGATCGATCGATCGATCGATCGATCGATCGATCGATCGATCGATCGATCGATCGATCGATCGATCGATGATCGATCGATCGATGATCGATCGACCCACCCACCCACCCACCGATTGATCGACCCATGACGACCCATGACTGACGATCGACCCATCGACGACCGATCGATCGATCGATCGATCGATCGATCGACCCATCGACCCATCGACGATCGATCGATCGATCGACGATCGATCGATCGATCGACGATCGATCGATCGATCGATCGATCGATCGATCGATCGATCGATGATCGATCGATCGATCGATCGATCGATCGATCGATCGATCGATCGATCGATGATCGATTGATCGATCGATGATCGATCGATCGATCGATCGATGATGATGATCGATCGATCGATGATCGATCGATCGATCGATCTGTCGATCGATGATCGATCGATCGATCGATCGATCGACGATCGATGATCGATGACGACGATCGATCGATTGATGGATCGATCGATCGATGATCGATCGATCGAGACGACCCACCCACGGATCGATTGATCGATCGATCGATGATCGATCGATCGACCCATGACGATGACGATGATGGGTCGATCTGATCGGATCGATCGATGATCGATGGATCGATCGATCGATTTGATCGATCGACCGATCGATCGACGACCCATCGATCGATCGATCCGATCGATCGACTTGATCGATCGATCGGGATCGATCGATCGACGACTGATCGACTGACGATCGATCGACGATGATCGATCGATCGACGATCGATCGAATCGATGATCGACGATCGACGACTGACCGATCGATCGATCGATCGATCGATCGACCGATCGACCCGACCCACCGACCCACCGACCCACCGATCGACGATCGACCCATCGATCGACCCACCCATCGATCGATCGATCGGGTCGATCGATCGATCGACCGGGTCGATCGACCGACGACCGATGATCGATCGACGATGACGACCGACGATCGACGGGTCGATCGGATCGATTGATCGATCGATCGATCGATCCCATCGATCGATCGACGACCGATCGATCGACGATCGATCGATCGATCGACGACCGACCCACGATCGATCGATCGATCGATCGATCGATCGATCGATCGATGATCGATCGATCGATCGATCGATCGATCGGTCCGATCGATTGATGATCGATCGATGGGTCGATCGATCGATCGATCGATCGATCGATCGATCGATCGACGGTTGGGTCGATCGATCGATCGATCGATCGATCGATCGGGTCGATTGATCGATGATGATGATCGATCGATCGATCTGATCGATTGATCGATCGATCGATTGATCGATCGATTGATCGATCGATGACGATCGACCGACCGGGGTCGATCCGATCCGACCGATCGACCGACCGATCGACTCGATCCGATCTGACCGACCGGATCGGATGATCGACGACCGGGATCGACCCACGACGACGACGATGGGCGACGACCGACCGACCGACCGACCGACCGACCGATCGACCGACCGACCGACCGACCGACCGACCGACCGACGATCGACTGATCGACCGACTCGACCCACGACCCACGATCGGGTCCGGGTCGATCGATCGATCGATCGATCGATCGACTCGATCGATCGACCGACGATCGATCGATCGACTGACCCATCGATGACTCGACCCATCGACTGATCATCGACTGATCGATCGACTGACCGACCGACCGACGATCGATCGATCGATGAGACTGATCGATCGATCGATCGATCGATCTGATCGACCCATCCCACCGATCTCGATCGACCGACCGACCGACTCGACCGACGACTGATCGATCGATGATCGATCGATCGATCGACCGACCCACGATGACGATCGATCGATCGATTGATCGATGATCGATCGATCGATCGATCGACGATCGACGGATCGATCGATCGACTGATCGACGACGATCGATCGACGATCGACTGACCCACCCATCGATCGACTGACGATCGATCGATCGATGATCGATGATCGATGATCGATCGATCGATGATCGATGATCGATGATCGATGATCGATGGGTCGATCGATGATCGATGATGATGATCGACTGATCGATCGATCGATGATCGATCTGATGATGATGATCGATCGATGATTTGATCGATCGATCGATCGATCGATCGATCGATCGATCGATCGATCGATCGATCGATAGATCGATTGATTGATCGATTGATCGATTGATCGATCGATGATTGATCGATTGATTGATGATCGATTGATCGATCGATCGATGATGATTGATGATCGATTGGGTTGATCGATCGATTGATCGATCGATCGATGATCGATCGATGATCGATCATCGAATCAAAGAATCAACAATCCAATCCAACTCCCAAAACCAATCCAATCCAATAACCAATCCAACCAATTTCCCAAAAACCAACCAACCAACCAACCAACCAATCCAAACCAACCAACCAATCCAACAATCCAAAACCAACCAACCAACCAACCAACCAATCCAACCAACCAACCAACCAACCAACTAAATCCAACAACAACCAACTAAAACCAACCAACCAACCAACCAACCAACCAACCAACCAACCAACCAACAACCAACTAACCAACAACAACAACTAACTAACTAACTAACTAACTAACTAACTAACTGACAACTAACTAACTGACAACTAACTAACTAACTAACTAACTAACTAACTGACAACTAACTAACTGACAACTAACTAACTGACAACTAAGTGACAACTACCAACTAACTGCCACTGCCACTGCCACTGCCACTGCCACTGCCACTGCCACTGCCACTGCCACTGCCACTGCCACTGCCACTGCCACTACCACTACCACTACCACTACCACTACTACTACTATCACCACCACTACTACTATTAATACTAATACGACGTCTGTGGTACACATATTGTTCATTATGTTTTACGTCTGAAAGACTACAACCTCACTGAAGAAAACTCTTAGTTTTATAAGCCCTACAATTATATATTGTTTCTACTAATTTATGTTTTATTTTAGATAACTTTGTAAATTGTACATATACTTAGTATTGTTATCTAACTATGAGATTGTAATCATTTGCTAGATTCTAAGACAATTTAATGTACTAATTATGTTGTTGTTGTTGATATTTGTGACATTTATTACCTGTAATGTTATTCTAATGTTGGTGTTACCGTTACTGTATTATCACATGTGTTTATTATGAGGCCATTGACAGTGTTCAAGATAACCAACTATATTTAATTGTGATTTAATTAATGGGGTGGCCGCAACGAGAGCGACACACATTTTCTTAATGACAGTTTCCTCGACCCCTATTTAGTTTATCTACAGCAATAATTCATAATTAATTACTAATAATTACTTTTCTGCTATTTCTTATTTAAAAACACGTGTACGCAATTACTTGTCTTTTTAGTGCAGGGCGGCACTAATGCAATACGTTTTCATAATTTGCGCTGCATGTAATTTGTTGAACTTTGCATTATGTATATATTTTACGGGTCTATACTTCCAATTGCGATAATGGTTTTACACGTACGATACAATTAAGAATGTTACAACAGAACGAAGTGTTCGCATTATTTTCATCCGTGTTTGGCATGAACATGAGCTATGAGTATTTCTATAGAAATAATAACAATACAACTTCTATTGTGCCTATATCTTCGAGAATTCGAACTCATGCAGCAGATTAATTAAATAAGAAGGATGTTGAACAGGAAGGGCACTGCATGTAGTACTAGCTTATTTATACTGTCACTTACTGCCAACATTAGTCTACTTACACATACAGCACCACCCGCGGACGTTTCAGGTGCAATTCCTTGTCCTACGGCGGCTGTAGCGAAATCGGACAATACCTGAACTGATGATTTGTGACGATAGATCACTGTTCGCCCATCCGTAAGAAACCATGTATTTGCGACTCCATCCGACCCTACTTCATTTGCATCGGCCATTGTGTGGATTATCTTCAGTGGGCGGCACGCGACTCATTGACTCTGAAAATGACCCACAACGTTAAATTGTAGGCTGTAATTTGTCAACAAAGTTTCATGTGTGTGTAACTGTAAGATAAAATATGTTACCTTGTTGATTAATGTTCATAATGCATCGGAATATAGCACAATAACGTACTCTGGCATACAGTGGTG
>JAODUO010002136.1:17500-66883 GCA_025642075.2 Ridgeia piscesae
GAATTAGCATGAGCGAGATGGAGTCGTTCACTACATGACGCACTATAGAGTTTGTAATTGTGACTTACGAATTCTATGACATCAGCCGGAACCATCCACCCTTGTAACCTGGCGTACATTCCTACGTTGTAAACATTTCCATTTTGTTGCAGTACTTTTGCAAAGGTTTCGTTGTATAAAGCATGTCCTTTGGTAATCCTCCGTGACGGAAAACACTCCTTGACAAACCTCGCCAGACCAAACAGAAGTCTCTGCGCATGTGCCGACAACATGCGACTAGTGTCCCGTCAGGTGTGCCTTGAATAGCGTGTCGAAACAAAGGCCGCTGTGTTGGACGTGTTACGTAAGCTAGGTATGGGTAACTTGTGTGGTTAGCGCGCGTGTGCGTGTGTGCATGTGTGCGGGTGTGTGTGTGTGCGTAAAGCGCGCGTCGTGTCGTATATATATATATATATATATATATATATATATATATATATATATATATATATATATATATATATATATATATATATAACTTCTTTGGTGCCAATATCCCCAGAATCCGAGCTCAGAGGCGCAACAAAAGCAGTGGATTTAGCATTCTCGTAGTCAAGGGCAGTGTAAAGGGCGTCATCGATCCAACGAGTACGCTAAGAAGCCGACGAGATTAAATAGATAGATTTTTAGGTGACGGCGGGAGGTAATAACGTTTTCTGCTGATTTAATGTCGCCAGGAAGGTGTATTCCACAGAGTAGGCGGCGACTGAGAAAGCTCGTGTTCCGGCGTTTGTCTTCACTCTGGGAACAGCAAGTAAATTCGAGCTTGACGACCGGAGCTGTTTGTGCTGTCTTGCTGGCGTGAACATTGAGAGTAAATATGAAGGTTCACTAGCTAAAAGGGGGTGATTGTGTATACCTTAAACATGATGCGGAATTGCACGGGGAGCCGCACTGAGCGAGAGAAACGAGGAGACTTGGAAACTACCCTTGCCAAACAATTCTGGACATGTTGAAGTTTTGCAGTGTTTCAACTGGCAATATTATGAAGGAGGAAATTACAGTAATCAAGTCTACTACTAACAAGAGTTATTGCGATATTTTTTCGACTGAGAGAGACACATATCGGTAAGTGCGGAGAAGATCGACAATATGATAGAAATTGAAACAACACTTTATCAGAGGTGTGAAGTTTTGACTCAGGATACATGTCGGGAAAAAATCATCTAGTTTACTGCGCTGCAGTGGAGTACCAATTATAAGAAACTCGGTATTGTCTGTATTTAACTTTAATTTGCAGTCAGTCATCCAGTATAAAATGTCTTGGGGGAACCATTTAGCTGGCTTAAGGAGCGAGTTTGCTTGCAACGTAGCTAATGAGATGTAAGCCTGAATATCATCTGCGTAAAGGTGGTAATCCAGATTATGGGTTAGGATTACAGCGCCGAGTGGTGTAGTGTAGAGGGTGAAGAGCAAAGGCCCAAGAACAGAACCCTGGGGAATGCCACATACAGTGGGAAGTGCGGTCGAAAAACAATTATTTATCTTTACAGTTTAAAGTTTACCGGTTAGGTATAATGAAAACCATGTAAGAGGTGTGCCCAATATGCCGTACAAGGTAGATAAACGTTCGATAAGCGTATTGTGATCAATAGTACCAAAGGCCGCAGGTAAATCAAACAGGGTGAGTGTTGTTATTATGCTTTAATCAATGTTAAGTGTAAAGTCATTGTGCACTTTAAGGAGTGCAGTTTCTGTATAATGAAAGTCTTTGTATGCTGACATTGTATGCACAATGAGTGCTTTGAGTTAAAATGACATCTGAGGCGACCTGCTACGACATTTTCAAGTATGTTTGAAATAAAGCTACGATTATATATTGGTCTATAATTATTTAGATCATATTTTGGAAGGGAAGCTTTCTCGAGAACAACATTTACATGCGCATGTATTAAGTAATCTAGTAATTGACCTCAAATATAAATTTACTTTCCTATTTGACCTTCATTTGATTAAAATAGTCTTACATTTAAAAAAATATGTTTTTGTGGTATGAATGAAAATAATGGTCAGTATGTTGACCGGTGGTCATTAATGGAAGAAGAAGAAGGATTGCACCTCATGTAGACGTTCGTTCCACAGGTTAATACTTGAACAATTACAAAATGTACTTCCCTGACCCCTGATATGAGCTGCAGCGTAGGAAGCAGTGCTTTGATCTGCGTTAGAATGAGTCAACGCTCCACGAAATCGCCAATGCGCTTCTCCTGGGCAGTCTACTGTGACCTGAAACAATTGGACATTTGTTACGCAACACCAACGCACAGAGGGACCACTGGCGGTCAGTGTCGTCTGCGAGCACCAGAACCAATTCCACCCATTGTGACAACGACGAGGAACTCTGTTATAAACTGGTGTAAATGTGCATTATATTGACTTCGACGGAAGAGGGACTGCAAGTAGGTCACGATACATGGCGCGTGACTCCGCGCGACTGGAGCTTATTGGGGACTAAGCGAGACTAATTCGGGACTGGACACAAGAATAACATTCTAACGATGGATGACAGTTGTAGTTTCCTACTGATGAATACTAAGAAAATCAGTTCATAAATATCTTGTGTTATACGTTTCTTATCTTAAATGTCCGATTTAATATTGAGTTTATCACACTATCATAGACACATAGCGATTTATGTAGTGCAGATAATAGACACGATGTTAGGCCGTATGTGTCTTTTACGGAATTTGCGTTTTACATTGCTGTACGTCGTGGTTTCGATAAGCACTTATATCTGACAAGTTGCCTAAATGCACATAATCATAACACATGTATACGTTTGGCACAAATAGGTTGTACTGCGCGAAAACTGGCACTCTTCATTATTAGTCAAGATCGCCAAACACATGTACTTGCCGCTATTGCCATGGCAACCACCATAATAATCGATTAAAATTCATGATTTCCGTGATCATTGTCACCGGCAAAGTGTTCCACTGCTTCTGTTTGTAATAATCCTTCGGACAATATAACTGAAATACGCTATTTCGGAACAGTTCGATTATTACGACTAAAACAAAACAAAGTCCTATATGTTAACATGGAGTATATGGACCTCCTGCCCCCAACTGCCCCCAGCCTCGTTTTCGCGCGCGAGACTTGCACGCCCTATATGGTAATAGGTGTGTTATAACTGAAAATGTAATAATCGCCTGTCGATGTAATAACTGCTTAATAATGTAAGAAGACATCCGATAATATAATAACTGCATGATAATGTAATGACATACCCGATAATATAATAAACTTGCTGCCTGATAATGTAATAATTCTGACTGATAATATAGTAACGTGTTCCTGCCTGATAATGTAACGGTTTTTGCCCGATACCGTAGGGACTTAGTCGTTTCCGTGGATGTCATTTTGATTTCTTTTACTTAGTTTATTTTGTTTATTTCGTGTATTTCGTAATACGGCAATTTTGCTATAATCTTTTTACATTAAATATAATATATGCTGATTCCAAATTTGAAGTCAAATTTTTTCCAGCAGGTCAGAATTTTGAGTTAGACATTCTCGCACCATTTACGAATGTACAGGCTGGCCGTAATATGCTACTTTATATACGACTGTGGGCTTCATTTATATCAAATTTGTCAACGACATGCAGACTGGTGGCAATTGTAAACAACAGCTTTAAACAAGGACTTTTTTCGATCACTTTGAGAACAGCAATAGTAAAAACGCTTGTGAAATCTGACACTCTCGACAAAGAACTGTTAAAGAATTATAGACCAGTCTCTGTATAGCATTCGTCGGCAAAAACCTTGGACAAACTTACAGTTCGTTGTTTGCTTGACCATCTCACTTTGAATGGGCTGCATGAAGAATATCAATCAGCATATTATATAGTACAGAAACAGCTCTACTGCGTGTTCGGCATGACATTGCTGGTGTGTTTGACAAGAATCGTGCAATGCTATTTGTCATGCTGGACTTATCAAATGCGTTCGAAACGATTGACCATGAAACATTACAGACAGTATTGCATGACGAGTACGGTGTGTTTGAAAAGGTATTATCAGGGCTCCGGACGTACTTGGAATTCTGCGCCCAATGAGTCCAGATAGACTATAACATCCCCGACTACTCCGCTACAAATTGGTGTGCCACAGAACTCGGTCCTTGTGCCAGTTATGTCCGTACTATACACCACTCCAATGCAGCGGATATTTAAAAGACATGGACTAAAATACCACAGATACGCCGACGACACTGAATATTATGCGTCGTAGTCTTATACAACTCGACAACACCAGGCGACCGAATGGAAACTGCAAGGCGATGGCCTCACAGACTGTAGACCTATTGGAGGAGTCAGGCGACGGATATGGCGCTACGCATGCTGAAACTAAATAACGAAAAAATAAAATGATGGTCTTTACGTCAAAACATCATCTCTGGGTGTACGGAGGTTGTTCCTTGACAACTGTAGACGATATGAATTTATCTTCAGACCACATAAGGAATTTGGGAATTCACATGGACCAACATCTGACAATGACAGATCATGTGACTGCTGTGTGTGCTCCATGTAACTATCATCTGCACAGGTCGACTATCAACAACACGGCATTATCTAACAACTGAAGCCGCGAAAAATGCGGCCAACGCACTCGTCACCTCTCGCCTAGACTACTGCAACTCACTCAAGATTGCATAACATACCTGTATGACGGACGGTTGCAGCGTGTCCAGAACAATGCAGCCAGGCTAATAACACGCACCAGTAAACACGACCCCCACATCACGCCAGTGTTGAAGGAGCTGCATTGGCTGCTGGTTGAGAGCCGAATCGCCTTCAAGATGTTGGTAATGACTTATAAATGCATCAATAGTTTGCAGAACTTGTTCAACCCGAGTTGGTCTTTTCGAGGACATCGTTGTGTTGAAAACAACTAATGAATGGGGACTGACGATGGATTAACTTACGGTATTTGATTGAACAGGTCTGTCGGGGAAATAAAGTGTAAAAGCGCTTCGAGCAGTCCTAAGGACTGTATACTGCGCTATATAAAAACTTACCTATTTACTTTTACATATCTCAACAGGGCGAATATGAGCAAATTTCATTATACGAAGATCTGGACATGTGAACTGTTTGTCACGGAGTATTTTGGATATCATCACTTCGATCGTGTTTATTATCTACAAGCCTACCCACATCTCCATTGGTTACGAGAAAACTTCGAGACAAATAGTACGAACCTTGTTTTTTAAGTATTCTTCTAAAAGTTGAAGACGGCGGGTAAGTCATGGAAGGATCTTAATACCTAAAATAAACCACCACGATCTACACCCCATAACACCTCCACACTTAATGTCCAATAATTATAAATAAATTCATAATTTCCAACGGTTAACACCCGCTTCATCAACTTGAAGAAAATCCGACTTCTCCTTGATTGCGGTGGAAGATCGCAAAGAACGCTTTCTGGAGTTCCTATCGTCACATCGTATTATACGTTGTAGAGTCCACATCTCCATGTCGCTGTGGCCGTTTCCTGAAACAAAATTGAAACGAATTAAGAGTAAGGATATTATAAATATGAAGACACAAATGAAGGAAAAGAAAAGGATTAAACAGTGAAAAAATGACCTACCGCTGATCCACTTCGACTTCGTATAAATCGTTGTTAGGCGGATACCGCAATGACGTTATCACTAATTGTGCGACCCGCAGCTGGGTCGTGCGCAAATTCCTGGCAATGTCGTGCCCGTTTATGCATACGCATATTCCTATATTTCATGTGTGCGTTCGCGTGTGCGTGCGAACGTGTGTGCGTGTGATTTTTCTTCGTCAACAATTCTGGCCTTTTACCGGTAACACTAGCCTTCTGGGACCCTATCCCGAGTGAAAATACGGTAAAGACATTAATGGGCATGTATGCTTGCGTACGACCATGCGGTGCGCGTGCGTGCGTGCATGTGTTGACTCGGCGCGCGAAAGTACGTGCACGTGCACGACGAAATAATATTATTATGGAGGCTCTCGACACCTGTTCTCCTATGTGTCCGACACATTATAGCCTATCGTACGTTGGATAGAAAATGTATATCTCTACAAATCTCTATCTCTATTGTTATGTCATTTTTCAGAAAACAATGTACCCAAACCTGTACCAACGATTTTTCAAATATTGGTGAGTTCTGCAGAATAGTCACTTTGCTAATGACCGAATGACATGCGTGTATTTGTGGCTACCTCGTGTAAGATCTAACGCAACAGTACATTCAATATTCTCTCTACCACGCAAAATAAATCACACATCACACTAAAACTCTATTTTAATACGGGCTCTTTCGTCGGATAATGATGGATGGACACTAATTGTCGTCTTACCCCTGCTCGTTCGTCCTAGTCAGTTCGCCCCGAGTGCCGCATTCTCACGGTGTCCGACACATTTGACGGCTTGTCCACCAAACAGTAGTTCGGACGATTACCGCATGGGGTCAGGGATCATGCCACATTAATGATCGGTTTGTGCTTACTCATTATAACCCTGCCCAGTAGAATGACCACTGTGCAGTTTATTTTTTTTATTGGACGTATTTAACGTAGCATTGTATGTGTATGTGCAGCGTGATTCAAAAAAAACACTTTTGAGCGGTATTTTCGGTAAGTAAACTATGCTACGAGAAAAAAGAGATTCTGTAAGCGTGTCGAAAAAAAGATTCTTCAAGCGTGCCCTGAACATAGCAACAAACAATCGGACGTTTCCATGTCTTTAGGCATTTCTGGTCAAATGTGTTTTTTTGCCACGTTATCGTTTTTTCCCGAATAATTTAAACGTTTCACCAAAGTTTAATTAATCTTTTTGTTAACCATACTCTATCTGTGTATGTGAGTGGAATATAACTCTGCAATCATTTAAGAGGTACTGTTGCGTTAGACCTTTCACGAGGTAGCACACGCACACACGCACGCACACACGCAGGCACGAACGCACGCACGCACACACACACACGCACGCACACACACACGCACGCACGCACGCACGCACGCACGGCACACGCACGCACGCACGCACACACGCACGCACACACACGCACACACACACACACACTTTCAGATTAGTGTGTTTGGCATATATACCGTTTGTTTTCTTATATCCGTGAACCACACATAGGCGGAGTTGCGCAGATTAATTAAAATGGACGTCACAGGTAGTTCGGCAACAGGATATATGCGTAGACGCGTGATGCAAAGCCTTCCTTAGTCTTCCACACGTTTAGTTGTAAACACACTCACACGAACATACATTTTCACACAGACGGACGAACGCATAATATTATGATAGGCCTTACGATAGTTCGATTGGATTGCAATAGAAGTTAACCAATTATTATTATTAATTAGTTAAATAATTACTGGTTATTTTTGCATTTCATGTGCCTCACGTGTCCCTCCTGTTCGCCGGTGGAGTCACTATGCTTCGACGCATTGCTGTTCAGGTTCGGTTGTTTACATTATTTTAGACTAGAGGGGGTGGGCACGAGTATGACTGCAGTGGGCGTGATGACAGGTATATGTTATTAAATTATAAACACTACTTTATTACGATTTTGAATGTTTTGCTTGGCTCAGTATTTAGTTCTGGTTCTAAGAACGAGGACAAACCTGACGTTATCGAGACGATCGATCAACGATTAGCGAATGACAACCGAAACACCGGCCTGCGATCTCCGGTCGACCCTCGTCGGCACCGACGGCAACGGCGCGTCATGAGACCAACGGACGTTGCACAAAGCGTTCGTCGTCTTCAGCGACAGTGTACGTGCCCAAACTGGATGTTATTTCAAGTGTTCGCTCCGACCGGACAAAAAAACGAAACTTCCGCCGGATATGCGCGATGCTCCGAGTAGCAGACATCGCTGTTATCTTTGCCAGTCTTCTTCTGCCTCTATCAAGATATGCATGCGATTATCGATCAATCGCCCAATGGTCGAAACAGTTGAGATATTTCTAACGATCGGTGATTATGACGACCGGAAATCCGCTGATGCTTTTCCGTTTTACCATGCGCAACTAAATCGTTGGGTGCACGCACTTCGCAGCCGCAAAAACCGACAGAATGTTTTCACCCCCTGGACCTTTCCAAATTCACTCTTAACCATATCTTATTTTCCCATTCTACACATATTTTTTCCCCGTACACACTACACTTGCCCATTACACGCAATCGACTTGAAAACCAATAGTAGGCCTACAGTGAATCACACACAGCTGGGACGTAAAGCTAAGTTCGTGCTTCTGGCCTTCCGCGTCAATAAACAAGGATTAATTAAAAGCTACAGTTAAATAACGCATAGGCCTATAATACAGACAGTTGATGGAGAAAAACAAATTATTTAAACTAATTTTTATTGAGAAAGATGCACTGACATGCTACCAATCGGTATCAGTTGTTGCGGTTTCAGACGTCGAAGCGAGATATTTCGTCTGTCTTTTATTACCAATTTGATTATTGACTTATTTGAAGGCGTGTTCCGAATTGACTTACTGTGCCGGCGCATAACTGCGTTATCGTTATTGATATCTACTGTCATCAAGACAATATGAGCTATGAGCTATATGACAATGAAAATGGTAGTACCAGCAGATAAAGCATATTGCGTTTTACCCCTTCTCCGTCATCACAACCCATCGGGCTTCATGCCTGGACTACTAGACTATAACAATAAGCTGTAGCTGCTGACTGTCTGAACAATTGTTTGACCTGGTGGGTATGTGATTGTGTGAGATGGCAGCTGTATTGGTGTATTGTTTAGGTGTTTTATAGTTGTTTGAGATGGGAGCAGTGGAGTTGAATCAGATGGAAGCTGTACAGTTGTTTGAGATTGGAGCTGCACAATTGTTTGAGATGGACTCTGGACAGTTGTTTGAGATGTCAGGTGGACAGTTGTTTGAGATGGACTCTGGACAGTTGTTTGAGATGGCAGCTGGACAGTTGTTTCAGATGGACTTTGGACAGTTGTTTCAGATGGACTCTGGATAGTTGTGTGAGAAGGACTCTGGACAATTATTTGAGATGAGAGCTGGACAGTTGTTTGAGATGGACTCCTGGACAGTTGTTTCAGATGGGCACTGGACACTTGTTTGGGATGGACTCTGGACAGTTGTTTGCGATGGACTCTGGACAGTTGTTTCAGATGGACTCTGGACAGTTGTTTCAGATGGACTCTGGAAAGTTGTTTCAGATGGACTCTGGACACTTGTTTCAGATGGACTCTGGACAGTTATTAGTTATGGGAGCTGCATAATTGTTTCAGGTCGAGGTAAGACAGTTGTTTGAGATGGAGGCTGCACAGTTGTGTGATATGTGAGGTGTACAGTTGCTTCATATGGGAGTTTTTCTGTTGCATGAGATGGTTGCTGCACAGTTGTGTGATATGTGAGGTGTACAGTTGCTTCATATGGGAGTTTTTCTGTTGTATGAGATGGTTGCTGCACAGTTGTATGATATGTGAGGTGTACTGTTGTTTGAGAAGGGAGTTTTTCTGTTGTATGTCATGGTTGCTGCACAGTTGTATGATATTGGTGAGTTGCTATTGGGGTGAGTTTGTGTAGATGGGAGGTTGTTACAGTTGTATGATATGGAGAGTAGAGTTTTTTGAAGGCATGTGCAAACTGCACAGTTAATTTCAGATGGATACTGCACAGTCATTTGAGTAAGAGCTCTTGGACAATTCATTAAAGATGGACCTCTGACAAAATTTGTTTGAGTATTCCCTACAAAATTGTTTCAAATAAAATCTACAGTTGTTTCCCAAAATGTACTAATACAGTTGATTTCAAGATGGAGCTTTGGACAGTTGTTTGAGATGGACACTGCACATTTATTTGAGATGACAGCTGGACAGTTGTTTGAGATGGACTCTGGACAGTTGTTTGAGATGGCAGCTGGACAGTTGTTTGAGATGAGAGCTGGACAGTTGTTTGAGATGGACTCTGGACAGTTGTTTGACATGAACTCTGGACAGTTGTTTGAGTTGAACTTCGCACAGTTGTTTGAGATGGACTCTGGACAGTTGTTTGAGATGGACTCTGGACAGTTGTTTGAGATGGACACTGGACTGTTGTTTGAGATGGACTCTGGACAGTTATTAGTTATGGGAGCTGCATAATTGTTTCAGGTCGAGGTAAGACAGTTGTTTGAGATGGAGGCTGCACCGGTGCATGATATGTGAGGTGTACTGTTGCTTTTCATGTGAGTTTTGTGTTGTATGGGATGGGTACCTGCCCAGTTGTAGTGTTGCTTAAGAAGGTAGTTTTTCTGTTGTATGATATGGGTACTGTGTGAGATGGGAGCTAGATAATTGTTTGACCTGGTGGGTATGTGATTGTGTGAGATGGCAGCTGTATTGGTGTATTGTTTAGGTGTTTTATAGTTGTTTGAGATGGGAGCAGTGGAGTTGAATCAGATGGAAGCTGTACAGTTGTTTGAGATGGAAGCTTCGCATTTTTTTGAGATTGGAGCTGCACAATTGTTTGAGATGGACTCTGGACAGTTGTTTGAGATGGACTCTGGACAGTTGTTTGAGATAAACTCTGGACAGTTGTTTGAGATGGCAGCTGGACAGTTGTTTCAGATGGACTTTGGACAGTTGTTTCAGATGGACTCTGGATAGTTGTGAGAGAAGGACTCTGGACAATTATTTGAGATGAGAGCTGGACAGTTGTTTGAGATGGACTCTGGACAGTTGTTTGAGATGGGCACTGGACACTTGTTTGGGATGGACTCTGGACAGTTGTTTCAGATGGACTCTGGACAGTTGTTTCAGATGGACTCTGGACAGTTGTTTCAGATGGACTCTGGACAGTTGTTTGAGATGGACTCTGGACAGTTATTAGTTATGGGAGCTGCATAATTGTTTCAGGTCGAGGTAAGACAGTTGTTTGAGATGGAGGCTGCACAGTTGTGTGATATGTGAGGTGTACAGTTGCTTCAGATGGGAGTTTTTCTGTTGCATGAGATGGTTGCTGCACAGTTGTGTGATATGTGAGGTGTACAGTTGCTTCATATTGGAGTTTTTCTGTTGCATGAGATGGTTGCTGCACAGGTGTATGATATGTGAGGTGTACTGTTGTTTGAGAAGGGAGTTTTTCTGTTGTATGACATGGTTGCTGCACAGTTGTATGATATGTGAGGTGTACTGTTGCTATTGGTGTGAGTTTTGTGTTGTATGGGATGGTTGCTTCACAGTTGTATGATATGAGTAGAGTAAGAGTAACTTTATTCGCAACGCAGCATGTACAAGAACAAACATAAGCATAGTAATAAATTGTCAGCATGTTGCACTGCATGGCTGTCACTTGGCTAAGAGCCGTCTTCCAGTTACACCATCATCATTAAAAAATAACCATCATTACTATAGATATACAATACAAGAGGAGAATTATCAAAGTAAAATTACACATATTGTTAGACATCACCAAGACTGTACTAATACAATGAATATATCAAGTATGCAGTTTTACACTGTTTCTGGTGATATCTGAGATTCTTGAACCAATTACAATATAAATTAGTATAAGTATGTTTTTGTGATAAGCATGGATAAGCATGTATGGATCCAAACAAGATTTAGCATGACTTGTACATGTTATAACTATGAAATAAAACACTATGGTATATAGCAACTTAATTGCATTCGTGACATCTAGGGTTTAAACATATTACTAGACTTTTGTAACTGTCTAAGTAGAAAACACGTAACATTTGTTTAAACTTCAACCGGTGATTAACATTTCTTATTTGTTTATCAATTGTGTTCCATATTCTGGTAAAATTATGTTTTGGTAGCTTCAAAGAAACGTTAGTTTTGGGTTTCTCATGAACAAGAAGCTTGAATTGTCTGGTTATTCTTTTATCTGTATCAAAACTTTTTTTCATTACAAAATTTCTGAACGATTTAGGTAATAAATCATGTTCTAAATCATACATAAATAACGAAGCCTGCAGTTTAAATACATCTACGATTTTCAGTATTTTTGCAGACTTAAATAAGGGGTCCGTATGACTCCTATATCCTTTTTTATTAATTATTCTTAATGCACGTTTTTGTAAAATGTCTAGTTTCTTTGTGTTTCCGTTACCCCAAGCTTGTATACCATATGTTATATGACTGTGAATTAGAGTATAATATAATGATTTTAGTGATTTATGTGGTAAGATATGTTTCACCCTATTTATTGCCAAAATGGCTTGAGATATTTTCGAGCTGATTATATTAATGTGTTCTTTCCATGTTAAGTGTTTATCTATATATATTCCTAGGAATTTTACGGATTCATCTTTATTATACTTGCCAATATGGTTAGTAACTTCATTGTTTATTTTAACACTGCCTTTTACTTCATAGTTACTATTTTTAGGACTAAATATACAATATTGTGTCTTCTTAACATTCAAACACAGTTTTTTTGCACACAGCCAATTGTATATATTTTTTAATTTGTGGTTTAGTGTTAGGGTTAAATTATCAATATCACAATCTGAATAATAAATTGTTGTATCATCAGCAAAAGATAATAAGTTAAGAGAGGTCGAATTTGATATATCATTAATATAGATGAGAAAAAGCACAGGTCCTAATATGGATCCTTGTGGTACTCCATGAGTTAAAGTTATCACTGGTGATTTGCACTGATTCATTTCAATGTACTGTTTACGATTAGAGAGGTAACTGGAGAACCATTTATTACTGATGCCTCTAATTCCATAATGACATAATTTATATAGCAAAACATCATGATTAATAGTGTCAAATGCTTTGGATAAATCAAGAAATACAGCCATTGTAACATCTTTAGATTTTTTTCATTTGCATCTGCTATGTCTTTGAGTAAATGCAATATTGGGTGTATAGTGGAATGTTTAGAGTGAAATCCATTTTGATGTTTATATAGAATATTATATTTCTCCAAATAATTTACTAATCTATTACACATGATTTTTTCCATTATTTTGGAAAGTGCAGGTAGAATACTTATTGGTCTATAATTATTAAAAACATTCTTATTTCCTGATTTATATATTGGAATTACTTTAGCAACCTTGAGATTTTCTGGGACAACACCAGTAACAAAGGATTGATTTATAATATGCCTAAGTGGTATGATTATTTCTCCTATAGGCTGCTGAAATAAGTTTTGTAGATAAACTGTCAAAACCTACAGTGCATTTTGTTTTTAGATTTGTTACTACATTTTTAATCTCGTATATATCAGTTGGTTGCATAAAGAAATTTACAGAAGATCTATCCTGTAAGTGTGAATGAAATGAGGTTGTAGGAGAAGGTACAGTTTCGCTTACTCTTTTACCTATTTTGGCAAAGAAATTATTAAATTCTTCTAATAATGCTATAGTTTGACACTTTTTCTCCATTTACACTGAAAGTTTCAGGGAAATGTAAACATACTTTTTGTTTTGAGATAACCTGCCTCAGTATGATCCATGTGTCTTTAATGCTGTATTTGCGTTCTTCCAATATCTCAGCATAATATTTAGTCTTTGCCGCTCTTTGTCTTATTGTATATTCTACAATATTTGCTCTATAAGCATTCTCTCTCTCCATATTTGGTTTATGTAACTTTCTTCGGAGTAGTTTGTCTTTATTTATTGACGAAACAAGAAGGCCAGACTTTATCCAGGGTTCTCTTTTAATATATTTTTTATTTATTTTGGTAATTTTGACTGGGCATGATATTTCAAATAATGATTTATATATTTGCATAAAATTATTATATGCTTCATTTGGATCAATAGCAGATAACACATGTAATCTGCTTTTGCTAATAGATTGCTAAATTTTAAAATATGTGAGGTGTACAAATGCTTGATGTGGGTGCTGTGTAGTTCTGTTATATGGGAGCTAGATAATCGTTTGATGTGGGAGATTTGCAACTGTTTGATATGGCAGCTGTGCAGTTGTATGAAATGGCACCTGCATTGTTGTATTATTTAGATGTTCTACAGTTGTTTGAGATGGGTAGCTGCTCAGTTGTGGTGTTGCTTAAGAAGGTAGTTTTTCTGTTGTATGGTATGGTTACTGTTTGAGATTGGAGCTAGATAATTGTTTGACCTGGTGGATATGTGACTGTGTGAGATGGCAGCATTATTGGTGTATTGTTTAGATGTTTTACAGTTGTTTGAGATGGGAGCTGCACAGTTTTTTGAGATTGGAGCTGCACAGTTGTTTGATATAGATACTGCACAGTTATTTGAGATGAGAGCTGGACAGTTGTTTGAGATGGACTCTGGACAGTTATTAATTATGGGAGCTGCATAATTGTTTCAGGTCGAGGTAAGACAGTTGTTTGAGATGGAGGCTGCACAGTTATATAATATGTGAGGTGTACAGTAGCTTGAGATAGGAGTTTTTCTGTTGTATGAGATGGTTGCTGCACAGTTGTGTGATATGTGAGGTGTACAGTTTCTTCAGATGGGAGTTTTTCTGTTCCATGAGATGGTTGCTGCACCGGTGTATGATATGTGACGTGTGCTCTTTGTAGCTGTGAGTTACGGGAGCCATGTACTGATGTACTGTTGAATGATATGGAAGGTGTACAGTTGTTTGAGGTGGTTGCTGCACAGTTGTATGATATGTGAGATGTACTGTTGCTATTGGTATGAGTTTTGTGTTGTATGGGATGGTTGCTTCACAGTTGTATGATATGTGAGGTGTACAAATGCTGTGTAGTTCTATGATATGGGAGCTAGATAATTGTTTGATGTGAGAGATTTGCAACTGTTTGACATGGCACCTGTTCAGTTGTATGAAATGGCACCTGCAATGTTGTATTATTTAGATGTTCTACAGATGTTTGAGATGGGTAGCTGCTCAGTTGTAGTGTTGCTTAAGAAGGTAGTTTTTCTGTTGTATGATATGGTTACTGTTTGAGATGGGAACTAGATAATTGTTTGACCAGCATTATTGGTGTATTGTTTAGATGTTTTATAGTTGTATGAGATGGGAGCAGCGCAGTTGAATCAGATCGGAGCTGTACAGTTGTTTGAGATGGGAGCTACGCAGTTTTTGAGATGGGAGCTGGACAGTTGTTTGAGATGAACTCTGGACAGTTGTTTGAGATGAGATCTGGACAGTTGTTTGAGATGGACTCTGGACAGTTGTTTGAGATGGACTCTGGACAGTTGTTTGAGATGGACTCTGGACAGTTGTTTGAGATGGACTCTGGACAGTTATTAGTTATGGGAGCTGCATAATTGTTTCAGGTCGAGGTTGGACAGTTGTTTGAGATGGAGGCTGCACAGTTGTGTGATATGTGAGGTGTACAGTTGCATTAGGTGGGCGCTATGTAGTTGTATCATATGGAACCTAGATAATTGTTTGACATTCGAGATATGCAACTGTGTGAGATGGCAGCTGTGCCGTTGTATGAAATGGCAGCTGTATGATTGTATTACTTAGATGTTTTACTGTTGCTTGAGATAGGAGCACTATATTTATATCAGATGGGGCTGTACAGTTGTGAGTGATGGGAGCCATGCTGTTGTTTGAGATGGGAGCTGTGCAGTTTTGTGAGATTGATGGTGTAGTGTGGTATCAGGTGGGAGATATGCAGTTGTTTGATATGGTGACGGGACATTTTTTTAGATGGGAGTTGCACAGATGGTTGAGGTGGGAGTTGTACAGTTGCTTGAATCGGAGGCTGCACAGTTATTTGAGATGGCAGCTGCACAGTTATTTTAGACGAATCCTGCACAGTTGTTTGACATGCGAAATGTAGAATACTTTCAGATGGAATCTGGAAAGTTGTTTGAAATGGGAGCTGCACAGTTGTTTGAGATGGACGCTGGGCAATGTTTTGAGGTGGGACCTGCACAGTTGTTTGATATGCAGTATGGACAGTTGTTTGAGGTGGATGCTGGACAGTTGTTTGATATGATAGGTGTACAGTTGCTTGAGGTGGGCACGGTGTAGTTCTAGGTGTTGGTAGCTGCACAGTTGTTTAAACTGTCCAGTTTTATGAGATGGTGGCTGTATAAAATATAGTTCAACGAGATGGAAGCTGCTGTAGTTGTATGAAATTGCTGCTATATTGTTGTAATATTTAGATGTTTCACAGTTGTTTCAAATGGGAGCTGCACAGTTGTTTGAGATGGACTCTGGACAGTTGTTTGAGATGGGATCTGGACAGTTGTTTGAGATGGACTCTGGACAGTTGTTTGAGATGGGATCTGGACAGTTGTTTGAGATGGGATCTGGACAGTTGTTTGAGATGGGATCTGGACAGTTGTTTGAGATGGGATCTGGACAGTTGTTTGAGATGGGACCTGGACAGTTGTTTGAGATGGGAGCTTGACAGTTGTTTGAGATGTGACCTTGACAGTTGTTTGAGATGGGAGCTGGACAGTTGTTTCAGATGGGAGCTGGACAGTTGTTTCAGATGGACTCTGGACAGTTGTTTAAGATGAATTCTGGACAGTTGTTTGAGATGGACTCTGGAGAGTTTTTTGAGATGGGATCTGGACAGTTGTTTGAGATGGGAGCTTGACAGTTGTTTGAGACGGAAGCTGGACAGTTATTTGAGATGAACTCTGGACAGTTGTTTAAGATGGGATCTGGACAGTTGTTTGAGATGGGAGCTTGACAGTTGTTTGAGATGAGAGCTGGACAGTTATTTGAGATGAACTCTGGACAGTTGTTTGAGATGGGATCTGGACAGTTGTTTCAGATGGGAGCTTGACAGTTTTTTGAGATGGGAGCTGGACAGTTGTTTGAGATGGGAGCTGGACAATTGTTTGAGATGGAGCTGGACAGTTGTTTGAGATGGGAGCTGGACAATTGTTTGAGATGGGAGCTGGACAGTTGTTTGAGATGGGAGCTGGACAGTTGTTTGAGATGGACTCTGGACAGTTGTTTGAGATGAACTCTGGACAGTTGTTTGAGATGGACTCTGGACAGGTGTTTGAGATGGACTCTGGACAGTTTTTTGAGATGAACTCTGGACAGTTGTTTCAGATGGACTCTGGACAGTTGTTTCAGATGTCTCAAAGAACTGTACAGCACTCATCTTATTCAACTGCACTGCTCCCATCTCAAACAACTGTAAAACATCTAAACAATACACCAATACAGCTGCCATCTCACACAGTCACATATCCACCAGGTCAAACAATTATCTAGCTCCCATCTCATACAGTAACCATATCATACAACAGAAAAACTACCTTCTTAAGCAACACTACAACTGAGCAGCTACCCATACCATACAACACAAATCTCACATCAAAAGCAACAGTACACCTCACATATCATACAACTGTGCAGCAACCATGTCAGACAACTATACGGCTACCATATGATACAACATTACAGCATCGACCTACACAAATGTACGGCTCCCATAACTCACAGCACACCCCCATCAAAATTTCCCATTTCAATACAACTACACTGCTCCCATCTCAAACAACTTTAGAACATCTAAATAATACAACAATGCAGCTGCCATTTCATACAACTGCACAGCTGCCATGTCAAACAGTTCAATATCTCCCACGTCAAACAATTATCTAGCTCCCATATCATAGAACTACACGCACCCACCTAAAGGGATTTGTACACCTCACATATCATACAACTGTGAAGCAACCATCCCATACAACCAAAAACCTCATTCATATATCATACAACTGTGCAGCAACCATCTCATACAACAGAAAAACCACCTTCTCAAACAACAGTACACCTCACATATCACACAACTGTGCAGCAACTATCTCATACAACAGAAAAACTCCTATCTAAAGCAATTGAAAACCCCCAACATACCACAGAATTGTCCACCTGTTTTAAAAACAATTTTGCCCAGAGTCCATTTTCAAAACAACTGTCCAGATTTCCATCTCAAACAAATTTCCCAGCCCCATCTCAAACAACGGTAATCCACTCAAAATTTTTTGCCCAGAGCCCTTTTTAAACAACTGTCCAGCTCTCAACTCAACTAGATGTCAGGGTCCGTCTCAAACAACTGTCCAGCTCTCATCTCAAATAAGTGTGCAATATCCATCTCAAACAACTGTGCAGCTCCAATCTCAAAAAAGTGTGCAGCTCCCATGTCAAACAACTGTACAGCTCCCATCTTATTCAACTGCACTGCACCCATCTCAAACAACTGTAAGACATCTAAACAATACACAAATAATGCTGTCATCTCACACAGTCACATATACACCAGGTCAAACAATTATCTAGCTCCCATCTCATACAGTAACCATATCATACAACAGAAAAAACGTTCTTAAGCAACACTACAACTGAGCAGCTATCCATCTCATACAACACAAAACTCACATCAAAAGCAACAGTACACCTCACATATCATACAACTGTGCAGCAACCATGTCATACAACTGTACGGCTACCATATGATACAATAGTACAGCATCGACCTCACACAAATCTATGGCTCCCATAACTCACAGCTACACAGCTCCCATCTGACACAATAGTACAGCATCTTTCTAATAGGGCCTGCAAGTGGGTCACGGTACATGGCGTGACTCCGCGCAACTGGAGCTTATTGGGGACTAAGCGAGACTAATTGGGGACTGGACACAATAATAATATTCTAACGATGGATGACAGTTGTAGCTTCCGACTGATGAATACTAGGAAAATCAGTTCATAAATATATTGTGTTATACGTTTCTTATCTTAAATGTCCGATTTAATAGAGTTTAACACCTATCATAGACATATAGGGGATTTATAGGCAGATAATTGACACGATGCTAGGGTGTATGTGTCTTTTTCGGGATTTGCGTTTTAATTGTTTTACTTGTGGTTTCATAAGCAAATTTTTTACAAGTTGTCTAAATGAAAAAAATCAAAACATATGTATACGTTTGGCCCAAACAGGTTGTACTGCGCGAAAATTTGGCCCCTGTTCATTATTAGTCAAGATCGCCAAACACAAGTACTTGGCCCCATTGCCATGGCAACCACCATAATAATTAATTTTTAAAATTCATGATTTCCTGATCATTGTCACCGGGAAAAAAGTTCCCACTGCTTTTGCTTCGGACAATATAACCGGGAAAAACGCCATTTCGGGACAGTTTCGATTATTAGACCAAAAAAAAAACAAAGTCCTATATGTTAACATGGAGTATATGGACCTCCTGCCCCCAAATGCCCCCAGCCTCTTTTAGACTAGCACGCCCTATACAACTACACACCTCCCATTTCTAACAACTGAATGGCTACCACCACTCACGACACCCATTTGATACAACTACACTGCTCCCTTCTCAAACCACTTTAGAACATCTAAATAATACAACAGTGCAGATGCCATTTCATACAACTGCACAGTTGCCATGTCAAACAGTTGCATATCTCCCACGTCAAACAACTATCTAGCTCCCATATCATAGAACTACACCGCACCCACCTCAAGGATTTGTACACCTCACATATCATACAACTGTGAAGCAACCATGACATACAACAGAAAACCTCCCTTCTCAAACAACAGTACACCTCATATATCATACAATTGTGCAGCAACCATCTCATACAACAGAAAAACTACCTTTTCAAACAACAGTACATCTCACATATCATACAACTGTGCAGCAACCATCTCATGCAACAGAAAAACTCCCATCTGAAGCAACTGTACACCTCACATATCACACAACTGTGCAGCCTCCATCTCAAACAACTGTCTTACCTCGACCTGAAACAATTATGCAGCTCCCATAACTAATAACTGTCCAGAGTCCATCTGAAACAACTGTCCAGATTCCATCTGAAACAACTGTCCAGAGTCCATCTCAAACAACTGTCCAGAGTCTATCTCAAACAACTGTCCAGTGCCAATCTGAAACAACTGTCCAGAGTCCATCTGAAACAACTGTCCAGAGTCCATCTCACACAACTGTCCAGAGTCCATCTGAAACAACTTTCAAGAGTCCATCTGAAACAACTGTCCAGCTGCCATCTCAAAAAACTGTCCAGAGTCCATCTCAAACAACTGTCCAGAGTCCACCTCAAACAACTGTCCAGCTGCCATCTCAAACAAGTGTCCAGAGTCCATCTCAAATAACTATGCAGTATCCATCTCAAACAACTGTCAAACTCCCATCTCAAACAACTGTCCAGAGTCCATCTGAAACAACTGTCCAGAGTCCATCTCAAACAACTGTCAGAGTTCATCTCAAACAACTGTCCAGAGTCCATCTCAAACAACTGTCCAGAGTCCATCTCAAACAACTGTACAGAATCCATCTCAAACAACTCTCCAGAGTCTATCTTAAGCAACTGTCCATAGTCCATCTCAACCAACTGTCCACAGTCCATCTCAAACAACTGTCCACAGTCCATCCCAAACAACTGTCTAGAGTCCATCTCAAACAACTGTACAGAGTCCATCTCAAACAACTGTGCAGCTCCAATCTCAAAAAAGTGTGCAGCTCCCATGTCAAACAACTGTACAGCTCCCATCTGATTCAACTGCACTGCACCCATCTTAAACAACTGTAAAACATCTAAACAATACACCAATAATGCAGTCATCTCACACAGCCACATATACACCAGGTCAAACAATTATCTAGCTCCCATCTCATATAGTAACCATATTATACAACAGAAAAAACGTTCTTAAGCAACACTACAACTGAGCAGCTACCCATTCCATACAATACAAAACTCACATCAAAAGCAACAGTACACCTCACATATCATACAAGTGTTCAGCAACCATGTCATACAACTGTACGGCTACCATATGATACAACATTACAGCATCGACCTCACACAAATGTACGGCTCCCATAACTCACAGCACACAGCTCCTATCAGATATAATAGTACAGTATCGGTCTAATACCACTACACTGCTCCTATCTCAAACAACTTGAGAACATCTAAATAATACAACAGTGCAGGTGCAATTTCATACAACTGCACAGCTGCCATGTCAAACAGTTGCATATCTCCCGCGTCAAACAATTATCTAGCTCCCATATCATAGAACTACACAGCACCCACCTCAAGGATTTGTACACCTCACATATCATACAACTGTGAAGCAAACATCTCATACAACAGAAAAACTCCTATCTCAAGAAACTGTACACCTCACATATCACAGAACTGTGCAGCCTCCATCTCAAACAACTGTCCAGAGTCCATCCCAAACAACTGTCCAGAGTCCATCTCAAACAACTGTCAGAGTTCATCTCAAACAACTGTCCAGAGTCCATCTGAAACAACTGTCCAAAGTCCATCTGAAACAACTGTCCAGAGTCCATCTCAAACAACTGTACAGTGTCCATCTGAAACAACTGTCCAGAGTCCATCTCAAACAATTGTCCAAGTCCATCTCAAACAACTGTCCAGAGTCCATCTCAAACAACTGTCCAGAGTCCATCTAAAACAACTGTCCAGAGTCCATCCCAAACAACTGTCTAGAGTCCATCTCAAACAACTGTCCAGAGTCCATCTCAAACAACTGTCCAGAGTCCATCTCAAACAACTGTCCATAGTCCATCTCAAACAACTGTCCAGAGTCCGTCTCAAACAACTGTCCAGAGTCCATCTCAAACAACTGTCCAGAGTCCATCTCAAACAACTGTCCAGTGTCCATCTCAAACAACTGTCCAGAGTCCATCTCAAATAATTGTCCAGTGTCCATCTGAAACAACTGTCCAGAGTCCATCTCAAACAACTGTCCAGAGTCCATCTCAAACAACTGTCCAGATCCATCTCAAACAACTGTCCAGAGTCCATCTCAAACAACTGTCCATAGTCCATCTTAAACAACTGTCCAGAGTCCGTCTCAAACAACTGTCCAGAGTCCATCTCAAATAACTGTCCAGTGTCCATCTGAAGCAACTGTCCAGAGTCCATCTCAAACAACTGTCCAGAGTCCATCTCCAACAACTGTCCAGCTCTCATCTCAAATAGATGTGCAGTGTCCATCTCAAACAATTGTCCAGCTCTCATCTCAAATAAGTGTGCAGTATCCATCTCAAACAACTGTGCAGCTCCAATCTCAAAAAAGTGTGCAGCTCCCATGTTAAACAACTGTACAGCTCCCATCTGATTGAACTGCACTGCACCCATCTCAAACAACTGAAAAACATTTAAACAATAAACCAATAATGCTGCCATCTCACACAGTCACATATACACCAGGTGAAACAATTATCTAGCGCCCATCTCACACAGTAACCATATCATAGAACAGAAAAAACGTTCTTAAGCAACGCTACAACTGAGCAGCTGAATGGCTACCATCACTCACGACTCCCATTTCATACAACTACACTGCTCCCATCTCAAACAACTGTAGAACATCTCAATAATACAACAATGCAGCTGCCATTTCATACACCTGCACAGCTGTCATGACAAACAGTTGAATATCTCCCACGTCAAACAATTATCTAGTTCCGATATCACAGAACTACACAGCACCCACCTCAAGGATTTGTACACTTCACATATCATACACCTGTGAAGCAACCATCTCATACAACAGAAAAATTCCTGTCTCAAGCAACTGTACACCTCACATATCACAGAACTGTGCAGCTCCAATCTCAAAAAAGTGTGCAGCTCCCATGTTAAACAACTGTACAGCTCCCATCTGATTGAACTGCACTGCACCCATCTCAAACAACTGAAAAACATTTAAACAATACACCAATAATGCTGCCATCTCACACAGTCACATATACACCAGGTCAAACAATTATCTAGCGCCCATCTCATACAGTAACCATATCATAGAACAGAAAAAAGTTCTTAAGCAACGCTACAACTGAGCAGCTGAATGGCTACCACCACTCACGACTCCCATTTCATACAACTACACTGCTCCCATCTCAAACAACTGTAGAACATCTCAATAATACAACAATGCAGCTGCCATTTCATACACCTGCACAGCTGTCATGACAAACAGTTGAATATCTCCCACGTCAAACAATTATCTAGCTCCGATATCATAGAACTACACAGCACCCACCTCAAGGATTTGTACACCTCACATATCATACAACTGTGAAGCAACCATCTCATACAACAGAAAAACTCCTATCTCAAGAAACTGTACACCTCACATATCACAGAACTGTGCAGCCTCCATCTCAAACAACTGTCCAGAGTCCATCCCAAACAACTGTCCAGAGTCCATCTCAAACAACTGTCAGAGTTCATCTCAAACAACTGTCCAGAGTCCATCTCAAACAACTGTCCACAGTCCATCTCAAACAACTGTCCAGAGTCCATCTCAAACAACTCTACAGTGTCCATCTGAAACAACTGTCCAGAGTTCATCTCAAACAACTGTCCAGAGTTCATCTCAAACAACTGTCCAGAGTCCATCTCAAACAACTGTCCAGAGTCTATCTCAAACAACTGTCCAGTGCCAATCTGAAATAACTGTCCAGAGTCTATCTGAAACAACTGTCCACAGTGCATCTCACACAACTGTCCCGAGTCCATCTGAAACAACTGTCCAGAATCCATCTGAAACAACAGTCCAGCTGCCATCTCAAATATCTGTCCAGAGTCCATCTCAACCAAATTTCCAGAGTCCACCTCAAACAACTCTCCAGCTGCCATCTCAAACAACTGTGCAGCCTCCATCTCAAACAACTGTCTTACCTCGACCTGAAACAATTATGCAGCTCCCATTACTAATAACTGTCCAGAGACCATCTAAAATATCTGTCCAGAGTCCATCTCAAACAACTATCCAGAGTCCACCTCAAACAACTGTCCAGCTGCCATCTCAAACAACTGTCCAGAGTCCATCTCAAATAACTTTGCAGTATCCATCTCAAACAAGTGTGCAGCTCAAATCTCAGAAAACTGCGCAGCTCCCATCTCAAACAACTGTACAGCTCCCATCTTATTCAACTGCACTGCTCCCGTCTCAAACAACTGTAAAACATCTAAACAATACACCAATACAGCTCCCATCTCCATAGTCACATATCCATCCACCAATTCAAAAAACATCCTAGCTCCCATCTCATACAGTAACCATATCATACAACAGAAAAACTACCTTCTTAAGCAACACTACAACTGAGCAGCTACCCATCCCATACAATACAAAACTCACATCAAAAGCAACAGTAAACCTCACATATCATACAACTGTTCAGCAACCATGTCTTACAACTGTACGGGTACCATATGATACAAAATTACAGCATCGACCTCACACAAATGTACGGCTCCCATAACTCACAGCACACAGCTCCTATCAGATATACAGCATCGGTCTAATACCACTACACTGCTCCTATCTCAAACAATTTTAGAACATCTAAATAATACAACAGTGCAGGTGCATTTCATACAACTGCACAGCTGCCATGTCAAACAGTTGCATATCTCCCACGTCAAACAATTATCTAGCTCCCATATCATAGAACTACACAGCACCCACCTCAAGGATTTGTACACCTCACATATCATACAACTGTGAAGCAACCATGACATACAACAGAAAACTTCCCTTCTCAAACAACAGTACACCTCATATATCATACAATTGTGCAGCAACCATCTCATACAACAGTAAAACTACCTTGTCAAACAACAGTACACCTCACATATCATACATCTGTGCAGCAACCATCTCATGCAACAGAAAAACTCCCATCTGAAGCAACTGTAGACCTCACATATCACACAACTGTGCAGCCACCATCTCAAATAACTGTCTTACCTCGACCTGAAACAATTATGCAGCTCCCATAACTATTAACTGTTCAGAGTCCATCTAAACAACTGTCCAGATTCCATCTAAACAACTGTCCAGAGTCCATCTCAAACAACTGTCCAGAGTCATCTCAAACAACTGTCCAGAGTCCATCTAAACAACTGTCCAGAGTCCATCTGAAACAACTGTCCAGAGTCCATCTCACACAACTGTCCAGAGTCCATCTCAAACAACTGTCCAGAGTCCATCTCAAACAACTGTCCAGCTTCCATCTCAAACAACTGTCCAGAGTCCATCTCAAACAACTGTCCAGAGTCCACCTCAAACAACTGTCCAGCTGCCATCTCAAACAAGTGTCCAGAGTCCATCTCAAATAACTATGCAGTATCCATCTCAAACAACTGTCAAACTCCCATCTCAAACAACTGTCCAGAGTCCATCTGAAACAACTGTCCAGAGTCCATCTCAAACAACTGTCCAGAGTTCATCTCAAACAACTGTCCAGAGTCCATCTCAAACAACTGTCCAGAGTCCATCTCAAACAACTGTCCAGAGTCCATCTCAAACAACTCTCCAGAGTCTATCTTAAACAACTGTCCATAGTCCATCTCAACCAACTGTCCAGAGTCCATCTCAAACAACTGTCCAGAGTCCATCTCAAACAACTGTCCAGAGTCCATCTCAAACAACTGTCCAGAGTCCATCTCAAACAACTGTGCAGCTCCAATCTCAAAAAAGTGTGCAGCTCCCATGTCAAACAACTGTACAGCTCCCATCTGATTCAACTGCACTGCACCCATCTTAAACAACTGTAAAACATCTAAACAATACACCAATAATGCAGTCATCTCACACAGCCACATATACACCAGGTCAAACAATTATCTAGCTCCCATCTCATATAGTAACCATATTATACAACAGAAAAAACGTTCTTAAGCAACACTACAACTGAGCAGCTACCCATTCCATACAATACAAAACTCACATCAAAAGCAACAGTACACCTCACATATCATACAAGTGTTCAGCAACCATGTCATACAACTGTACGGCTACCATATGATACAACATTACAGCATCGACCTCACACAAATGTACGGCTCCCATAACTCACAGCACACAGCTCCTATCAGATATACAGCATCGGTCTAATACCACTACACTGCTCCTATCTCAAACAATTTTAGAACATCTAAATAATACAACAGTGCAGGTGCATTTCATACAACTGCACAGCTGCCATGTCAAACAGTTGCATATCTCCCACGTCAAACAATTATCTAGCTCCCATATCATAGAACTACACAGCACCCACCTCAAGGATTTGTACACCTCACATATCATACAACTGTGAAGCAACCATGACATACAACAGAAAACTTCCCTTCTCAAACAACAGTACACCTCATATATCATACAATTGTGCAGCAACCATCTCATACAACAGTAAAACTACCTTGTCAAACAACAGTACACCTCACATATCATACATCTGTGCAGCAACCATCTCATGCAACAGAAAAACTCCCATCTGAAGCAACTGTAGACCTCACATATCACACAACTGTGCAGCCACCATCTCAAATAACTGTCTTACCTCGACCTGAAACAATTATGCAGCTCCCATAACTATTAACTGTTCAGAGTCCATCTGAAACAACTGTCCAGATTCCATCTGAAACAACTGTCCAGAGTCCATCTCAAACAACTGTCCAGAGTCTATCTCAAACAACTGTCCAGTGCCAATCTGAAACAACTGTCCAGAGTCCATCTGAAACAACTGTCCAGAGTCCATCTCACACAACTGTCCAGAGTCCATCTGAAACAACTTTCAAGAGTCCATCTGAAACAACTGTCCAGCTGCCATCTCAAAAAACTGTCCAGAGTCCATCTCAAACAACTGTCCAGAGTCCACCTCAAACAACTGTCCAGCTGCCATCTCAAACAAGTGTCCAGAGTCCATCTCAAATAACTATGCAGTATCCATCTCAAACAACTGTCAAACTCCCATCTCAAACAACTGTCCAGAGTCCATCTGAAACAACTGTCCAGAGTCCATCTCAAACAACTGTCAGAGTTCATCTCAAACAACTGTCCAGAGTCCATTCAACAACTGTCCAGAGGGGGGGGGGGGGGGGGGGAAAAAAAAAAAAAAAAAAAAAAAAAAAAAAAAAAAAAAAAAAAAAAAAAAAAAAAAAAAAAAAAAAAAAAAAAAAAAAAAAAAAAAACTCACAGCACACAGCTCCTATCAGATATAATAGTACAGTATCGGTCTAATACCACTACACTGCTCCTATCTCAAACAACTTTAGAACATCTAAATAATACAACAGTGCAGGTGCAATTTCATACAACTGCACAGCTGCCATGTCAAACAGTTGCATATCTCCCGCGTCCAAATTTTCTAGCTCCCATATCATAGAACTACACAGCACCCACCTCAAGGATTTGTACACCTCACATATCATACAACTGTGAAGCAAACATCTCTACAACAGAAAAACTCCTTCTCAAGAAACTGTACACCTCACATATCACAGAACTGTGCGCCTCCATCTCAAACAACTGTCCAGAGTCCATCTCAAACAACTGTCCAGGTCCATCTCAAACAACTGTCAGAGTTCATCTCAAACAACTGTCCAGAGTCCATCTGAAACAACTGTCCAAAGTCCATCTGAAACAACTGTCCAGAGTCCATCTCAAACAACTGTCAGGTCCATCTCAAACAACTGTCCAGAGTCCATCTCAAACAATTGTCCACAGTCCATCTCAAACAACTGTCCAGAGTCCATCTCAAACAACTGTCCAGAGTCCATCTAAAACAACTGTCCAGAGTCCATCCCAAACAACTGTCTAGAGTCCATCTCAAACAACTGTCCAGAGTCCATCTCAAACAACTGTCCAGAGTCCATCTCAAACAACTGTCCATAGTCCATCTCAAACAACTGTCCAGAGTCCGTCTCAAACAACTGTCCATAGTCCATCTCAAACAACTGTCCAGAGTCCATCTCAAACAACTGTCCAGTGTCCATCTCAAACAACTGTCCAGAGTCCATCTCAAATAATTGTCCAGTGTCCATCTGAAACAACTGTCCAGAGTCCATCTCAAACAACTGTCCAGAGTCCATCTCAAACAACTGTCCAGAATCCATCTCAAACAACTGTCCAGAGTCCATCTCAAACAACTGTCCAGAGTCCATCTTAAACAACTGTCCAGAGTCCATCTCAAACAACTGTCCAGAGTCCATCTCAAATAACTGTCCAGTTCCCTCTAACAACTGTCCAGAGTCCATCTCAAACAACTGTCCAGAGTCCATCTCCAACAACTGTCCAGCTCTCATCTCAAATAGATGTCAGTGTCCATCTCAAACAATTGTCCAGCTCTCATCTCAAATAAGTGTGCATATCCATCTCAAACAACTGTGCAGCTCCAATCTCAAAAAAGTGTGCAGCTCCCATGTCAAACAACTGTACAGCTCCCATCTGATTCAACTACACTGCACCCATCTCAAAGAACTGTAAAATATTTAAACAATACACCAATAATGCTGCCCTCTCACACAGTCACATATACACCAGGTAAACAATTATCTAGCCCCATCTCAACAGTAACCATATCATAAACAGAAAAAAAAGTTCTTAAGCAACCTACAACTGAGCAGCTAAACTCCATCACCAACTCCCATTTTAACAACTACACCTCCCATTCAAACAACTGTAGAACCTTAAAACAACTGCGCTCCATTTATACATGACAGCTGCTACAAAATTAAAACTCCCACTCAAAAAATTTTCAGTTTCCATTACAAATAACAGCACCCACCTCAAGGTTTGTCACTTACATTCTGACCCGGGCAACCACTATACAACAGAAAAATTTGCTAACAAATTTAATAATATCACAGAACGTGAGCTCCAACTAAAAAAGGTCAGTCCCCTTTTAAAAATGTAAGTCCCATCTATTGAATATGAATTAAACAACTGAAAAACATTTAAACAATAACCAAAAAGCTGATCTACACGTACATATACCCGGTCAAACAATTATCTAGGCCCCATCCATACATAAAATATCTAAAAAAAAAAAGTTCTTAAGCAACGCAAACACAGTAATGGCTAACCCCCCTCAACCCCATTTCATAAACTCATGTCCCATTCAAAAATGTAGCTCTAAAAAATACAAAAGCACGCCCTTTATACACCCACAGCTTATGAAAAAATTGAATATCTCCCCTAAACAAATTTTGCCCGATACATAAACTACACACCCCACCCCAAGGGTTTTTTACACCTCACATATATACAACTTAAGCCCCATCTCAACAAAAGAAAAATCCTATCTCAAAAACTGACACCCCCATTCAAAATTGCACCCCCACTCAAACAACTTCCAGGTCCATCCCCAAAAAATTCCAGACCACTCAAAAACTTTAATTCATCTAAACAACTGTCCAGGTCCTCTCAAACAACGTCCCAAATCCATTCAAACAACTTCCAGATCCTTCAAACAACCTTTCATTCCATTAAACAAATGTCAGATTCATCCAAAAACTTCCAGAGTTCATCCAAACAACTGTCCAGTCCATTCAAACAACTGTCCAACCCCTAAACAATTTTAGTCCAACTAAAAAACTGTCCAGAGTCATCTAAACAACTGTCCCAGTCCCCTTTAACAACTGTCCCCCACCATTAAACAACGAAAATCCTCTAAACAACGTCCCCCTCCATTCAAAAATTTTCCCCAACCATCTCAAACAAAAAATCCACTAAACAACTTCCCCCCCATTAAAAAAACTGTCAGTCCATCCAAAAACTGTCTTTTCACCCAAACAATTTCAGTCCCCTTCAAAACGCCAGAGCCATCTAAAAACTGTCCAAGTCCATCTCAAACAACTTCCAGAGTCCCCTCAAACAACTGTCCAGTCCATCTCAAACAACTTCCAGATATCTAAATAATTTGCAGTATCCATCTAAAAAAGTGTGCAGTAAATTCCCGAAAACTGCCAGTCCCCTCTCAAACAACTGTCAGTCCCCTCTTACAACTGCCGTCCCTCTCAAACAACTGTAAAACATCTAAACAATCCCCAATCGCTCCCACTCCCCTAGTCCATTCCATCCACCAAATTAAAAAACTCCAGTCCCCTCTCAACAGTCCAATCATAAACAAAAATTTTAAAACCACTACAACTGCAACCATCCAACAATACAAAATCCCTCAAAAAACGTAAATCCATTCAACAATGTTCACAACCATTCACAACTGTCGGGTCCATTAAAAATTCAGATCACCCCAACAAATGTCGGCTCCCAAACTCAAGTCCATCAAAACAACGGGCAATCCACTACACTGCTCCATCTCAAAAAATTTTAGCATCTAAAACAACTTCAGGTCTTTCAACAACTGCAAGTCCCTTCAAACATTCAATTCCCCCTCAAACAATTCAGTCCCCTCTAAACACCAGACCCCCCTCAAATTTGTCCTCCATTAACAACTGTAAAAACCATCTCAAAAAAACTTCCCTTTTCAAACAACGTCATTTTAAAATTTAACAATTTTCAGAACCATCTCAACAACGTAAAATCCTTTAAACAACGTCATCCTTCAACACTGTCAGCAACCATCTCATGCAACGAAAAACTCCCATCTAAACAACTTAATCCATTCAACAACTGTCAGCCCCATTCAAAAATGTCTTCCCACCCAAACAATTTCAGCTCCCATCTATTTAATGTTCAGATCCACAAAAAACTGTCCCGTTTCCATCTAAAAATGTCCCGGTCCATTAAACAACTGTCAAATCCTCAAAAACTGCATGCCAAACTAAACAACTTAAAACCCTTAAACCTTTCCAAAATCCATCTCACACAACTTCCAGGTCAATTCAACTTCCCAAAGTCCATCTGAAAAACTTCCAGCTCCCCTCAAAAAATCAATCCCCTTCAAACAACTTCCGTCCACCCCAAACAACTGTAGCTCCATTCAAAAAATGCCCGGCCATTCAAAAAACTGCAGTTCCCCTTCAAACTTTAAATCCCCTCAAACAACTGTCCGATCCACTAAACAACTTTAGAGTATTAAAAACTGTAGGGCCCCTCTCAAACAACCCAATCCTCTCAAACAACTGTCCCTCCATTCAAAAACTGTCAAATCCATCTCAAAAATTCCCGGTCATTTAACAACTGTAAGTCCATCTAACCAAATGCCCCCCATCTCAAACAACTGACATCCATCCCAAAAACTGTCTAAGTCCATCTAAACAATTACAGGCCATCTCAAACAAGTACCCCAAACTCAAAAAAGTTGCAGCTCCCATGTCAAACAAATTACACTCCCATTATTCAACTCACTGCCCCATCTTAAACAACTGTAAAACATCTAAAAATACACCCAAAAATGCATCATCTCACACAGCCACATATACCCAGGGCAAACAATTATCTAGCTCCCATTCAAAAGAACCTTTTTCAAAAGAAAAAAGTTTTAACAAACTACAACTGGAGCACCCCTTCCCTACAAAAAAACTCCATCAAAAACAACGTACACCTCACATATCAAAATGTTCAGCAACCATGTCATACAACTGTACGGGTCCATATGATACAACATTACAGCATACCTCACAAAATGTCCTCCCATAATCACAGCACACAGGTTTTCAATTTACAGAGTCTAATACAAATCACGTCCCCATCTCAAACTTTTTAAAAATCTAAAAAATACAACATGCAGGTGCATTTCATACAACTGCACAGCTGCCCTGCAAACAGTTGATATCTCCCACGTCAAACAATTATCTAGCTCCCATATCATAGAACTACACAGCACCCACCTCAAGGATTTGTACACCTCACATATCATACAACTGTGAAGCAACCATGACATACAACAGAAAACCTCCCTTCCCAAACAACAGTACACCTCATATATCATACAATTGTGCAGCAACCATCTCATACAACAGTAAAACTACCTTGTCAAACAACAGTACACCTCACATATCATACACCTGTGCAGCAACCATCTCATGCAACAGAAAAACTCCCATCTGAAGCAACTGTAGACCTCACATATCACACAACTGTGCAGCCACCATCTCAAATAACTGTCTTACCTCGACCTGAAACAATTATGCAGCTCCCATAACTAATAATTGTTCAGAGTCCATCTGAAACAACTGTCCAGATTCCATCTGAAACAACTGTCCAGAGTCCATCTCAAACAACTGTCCAGAGTCTATCTCAAACAACTGTCCAGTGCCAATCTGAAACAACTGTCCAGATTCCATCTGAAACAACTGTCCAGAGTCCATCTCACACAACTGTCCAGAGTCCATCTGAAACAACTTTCAAGAGTCCATCTGAAACAACTGTCCAGCTGCCATCTCAAACAAGTGTCCAGAGTCCATCTCAAACAACTGTGCAGCCTCCATCTCAAACAACTGTCAAGCTCCCATCTCAAACAACTGTCCAGAGTCCATCTGAAACAACTGTCCAGAGTCCATCTCAAACAACTGTCAGAGTTCATCTCAAACAACTGTCCAGAGTCCATCTCAAACAACTGTACATAATCCATCTCAAACAACTCTCCAGAGTCTATCTTAAGCAACTGTCCATAGTCCATCTCAACCAACTGTCCACAGTCCATCTCAAACAACTGTCCACAGTCCATCCCAAACAACTGTCTAGAGTCCATCTCAAACAACTGTACAGAGTCCATCTCAAACAACTGTGCAGCTCCAATCTCAAAAAACTGTGCAGCTCCCATGTCAAACAACTGTACAGCTCCCATCTGATTCAACTGCACTGCACCCATCTCAAACAACTGTAAAACATCTAAACAATACACCAATAATGCAGTCATCTCACACAGTCACATATACACCAGGTCAAACAATTATCTAGCTCCCATCTCATACAGTAACCATATCATACAACAGAAAAAACGTTCTTAAGCAACACTACAACTGAGCAGCTACCCATTCCATACAATACAAAACTCACATCAAAAGCAACAGTACACCTCACATATCATACAAGTGTTCAGCAACCATGTCATACAACTGTACGGCTACCATATGATACAACATTACAGCATCGACCTCACACAAATGTACGGCTCCCATAACTCACAGCACACAGCTCCTATCAGATATAATAGTACAGTATCGGTCTAATACCACTACACTGCTCCTATCTCAAACAACTTTAGAACATCTAAATAATACAACAGTGCAGGTGCAATTTCATACAACTGCACAGCTGCCATGTCAAACAGTTGCATATCTCCCGCGTCAAACAATTATCTAGCTCCCATATCATAGAACTACACAGCACCCACCTCAAGGATTTGTACACCTCACATATCATACAACTGTGAAGCAACCATGACATACAACAGAAAACCTCCCTTCTCAAACAACAGTACACCTCATATATCATACAATTGTGCAGCAACCATCTCATACAACAGAAAAACTACCTTGTCAAACAACAGTACATCTCACATACCACACAACTGTGCAGCAACCATCTCATACAACAGAAAAACTCCCATCTCAAGCAACTGTACACCTCACATATCACAGAACTGTGCAGCCTCCATTTCAAACAACTGTCTTACCTCGACCTGAAACAATTATGCAGTTCCCATAACTAATAACTGTCCAGAGTCCATCTCAAACAACTGTCCAGAGTCCATCTCAAACAACTGTCCAGAGTCCATCTGAAACAACTGTACAGTGTCCATCTGAAACAACTGTCCAGAGTTCATCTCAAACAACTGTCCAGAGTTCATCTCAAACAACTGTCCACAGTCCATCTCAAACAACTGTCCAGAGTCCATCTCAAACAACTGTCCAGAGTCCATCTCAAACAACTGTCCAGAGTCCATCTCAAACAACTGTCCAGAGTCCATCTCAAACAACAGTCCAGAGTCCATCTCAAACAACTGTCCAGAGTCCATCTCAAACAACTGTCCAGCTCTCATCTGAAACAACTGTCCAGAGTCCATCTTCAACAACTGTCCAGCTCTCATCTCAAATAGATGTGCAGTGTCCACCTCAAACAACTGTACAGCTCCCATCTTATTCAACTGCACTGCTCCCGTCTCAAACAACTGTAAAACATCTAAACAATACACCAATACAGCTCCCATCTCACATAGTCACATATCCATCCACCAATTCAAAAAACATCCTAGCTCCCATCTCATACAGTAACCATATCATACAACAGAAAAACTACCTTCTTAAGGAACACGACAACTGAGCAGCTACCAATCCCATAAAACACAAAACTCACATCAAAAGCAAAAGTACACCTCACATATCATACAACTGTGCAGCAACCATGTCATACAACTGTACGGCTACCATGTCAAACAGTTGCATATCTCCCACGTCAAACAATTATCTAGCTCCCATATCATAGAACTACACAGCACCCACCTGAAGCATTTGTACACCTCACATATCATACAACTGTGAAGCAACCATCCCATACAACACAAAACTCACACCAATAGCAACAGTACACCTCACATATGATACAACTGTGCAGCAATCATCTCATACAACAGAAAAAATCCATTCTCAAACAACAGTACACTTCACATATCATAGACCTATGCAGCAACCATGTCATACAACAGAAAAACTACCTTGTCAAACAACAGTACACCTCACATATCATACACCTGTGCAGCAACCATCTCATGCAACAGAAAAACTCCCATCTGAAACTCCCTTCTCAAACAACAGTACACCTCACATATGATACAACTGTGCAGCCTCTATCTCAAACAACTGTCTTACCTCGACCTGAAACAATTATGCAGCTCACATTACTAATAACTGTCCAGAGTCCATGTGAAACAACTTTCCAGAGTCCATCTGAAACAACTGTACAGAGTCCATCTCAAACAACTATCTAGAGTCCATCTCAAACAACTGTCCAGAGTCTATCTCAAACAACTGTCTAGTGCCAATCTGAAACAACTGTCCAGAGTCCATCTGAAACAATTGTCCAGAGTGCATCTCACACAACTGTCCAGAGTCCATCTGAAGCAACTGTCCAGAGTCCACCTCAAACAACTGTCCAGCTGCCATCTCAAACAACTATCCAGAGTCCATCTCAAATAACTGCGCAGTATCCATCCCAAACAACTGTGCAGCTCAAATCTCAAAAAACTGCGCAGCTCCCATCTCAAACAACTGTAAAACATCTAAACAATACACCAATACAGCTGCTATCTCACATAGTCACATATCCATCCACCAGGTCAAAAAACTTCCTAGCTCCCATCTCATACAGTAACCAAAACATACAACAGAAAAACTACCTTCTTAAGCAACACTACAACTGAGCAGCTACCAATCCCATAAAACACAAAACTCACATCAAAAGCAAACGTACACCTCACATATCATACAACTGTGCAGCAACCATGTCAGACAACTGTACGGCTACCATGTCAAACAGTTGCATATCTCCCACGTCAAACAATTATCTAGCTCCCATATCATAGAACTACACTGCACCCACCTCAAGGATTTGTACACCTCACATATCATACAACTGTGAAGCAACCATGACATACAACAGAAAACCTCCCTTCTCAAACAACAGTACACCTCATATATCATACAATTGTGCAGCAACCATCTCATACAACAGAAAAACTACCTTCTCAAACAACAGTACACCTCACATATCATACACCTGTGCAGCAACCATCTCATGCAACAGAAAAACTCCCATCTGAAACTCCCTTTCAAACAACAGTACACCTCACATATCATACAACTGTGCAGCCTCTATCTCAAACAACTGTCTTACCTCGACCTGAAACAATTATGCAGCTCACATTACTAATAACTGTCCAGAGTCCATGTGAAACTACTGTCCAGAGTCCATCTCAAACAACTGTCCAGATCCATCTGGAAACAACTCTCCAGAGTCCATCTGAAACAACTGTCCGGGTCCATCTCAAACAACTGTCCAGAGTCCATCTCAAACAACTGTCCAGACTTCCACCTCAAACAAACATTTCCAGAGTCCATCTCAAACAGCTGTGCAGCTCCAATCTAAAAAAAACTGTACAGCACCCATCTTATTCAACTGCACTGCTCCCATCTCAAACAACTGTAAAACATCTAAACAATTTAACAAGATTGAACAAGATTGAACAAGATTGCCACCTAGAGATTCAATTCTAGATGGCAGGTGGACTAGGAAGCCATTTGGCTTATCGAGAGTCCAACCTATCTATTTAAGTATACCCCGCCCGTCTTAGGTATATGTCGATTTTATTTTTAAATATATTAACACTACTAGCACCTACACAATCAGCTGATAATCTGTTCCATTCGTTTATTGTTCTTTGTGAAAATGAAAATGTTCTAATATCTAGTCTACACTGCTTCTTTGCTAATGTAACTCCATGTCCTCTAGTCCTTCTCTTTTCTTGACTGTGAAAAAAATATTTCTGTCAATATTTTCATATCCATTCAATATTTTAAACACCTCAATCTGATCTCCCTCAATCTTCTGGTTTCTAGTGTTGTTAAACCACATTCTTTTAGACGCATTTCATAACTAATATTCCTGAGTTTTGGGATCATTTTGGTTGCTCTCCTTTGTACTCTTTCTAGCATATCAATTCCTTCTTGCGATATGGCCTCCATGATTGTATACAATATTCTAAGTGAGGCCTAACTATTGTTTTTTACAGCGGTATTATTAGTTCTTTTTCATTGTACACTATATTTCGCCTAATTAATCCAAAATTTGGTTTCCCTTCGCTGCTGCAATTCCACACTGCTCTGATACCTTCATGTCAGCACTAATAGTTAACCCTAAGTCCTTTTCCTTTAAGGTAGTATTTAGTACAGTATCACCCATTGTATATTGTGCATCTTCATTCCCATGTCCTGTGTGAAGGCACTTACACTTTCCAAAATTAAACAGCATTTGCCACTTCTCAGACCATTCTATCAACTTATTAAGATCATCTTGTAAATGCTGTCTATCTGCATCACTTTTAATTTTCCTAAACACCTTTTTTGTCGTCCGCAAACTTCAACACCTTGCTTGTTATGTCATCATCCAAATCATTGATATATATTAAGAATAAAATAGGTCCCAGTACTGATCCCTGCAGGGACTCCACTCAAAACCGTTTCCAGTTTGAAACCACCCCATCAACTACTACTCTTTGTCTTCTATCAATAAGCCATTTTTTTATCCAGTTGATCATTCCATTTCCTATGCCATGGGCCTTTAGTTTAAGTAGTAGTCTTTGGTGTGGCACTTTGTCAAAAGGGTTTTTAAAAATCTAAGTAGATTATATCTACTGGTGATCCCTCATCTACCCCCTTTGTGACATCTTCCAAAAACATAACATATTTGTTAAGCATGACCTCGCTTTTAAAAACCCATGTTGAGATGGGTTTATCAATTTATTTTAACAAGAAAATCAACCAGGTGATCTTTAATTAGTCTTTCTAATAGTTTGCAAATCACCGATGTTAAACTCACTGGTCATAGTTCTCTGACTTGTTTCTCGAACCTTTTTAAATAATGGTATAATGTTTGCTTCTTTCCATTCTAACGGAACTATTCCCTCCTCTAATGACAAATTTAACACTGTTGCAAGCGGTATGCTGATTTGTTCTACAATTTCCAATAGTAATTTGGGAGGAATCCCATCCACTCCCGGTGATTTATTATCCTTCATATCTCTTATTTTCATAGCTACCATTGTTGGGGTTACAATTAGTTGTCCTAAATAGTCAAACTCTCTCCCTTCGAACTTAGTCTCAAGTACTGGTAATATACTAATATCTTCCCTGGTAAACACGAACTAAAGTACTCATTTAGGTTTTCTGCCATTAGAATCCCTCTGTTATTATGTTTCCATCACTACCTTCTAGAGGACCGACCTTATCTGAACTTTCTGTTTACTTCGAACATAGCATAAAAACTCTTGCTGTCATATTTTATATTAAAAGCTTTTTTTTTCGTAGCTTCTTTTGAATTTCTAATTTCAGCTGTAGCTTGATTAAGTGCTTCTTTATAAATGCTATAGTCTTTCACTTCTGGTATGTCTATATGTCTTCCACATCATTTGCTTGTACTTGATTTTTCTAATGACTTACTTCGATAAGTGTTTCTTCTTTGACCGTTTCCCCTGTTTTTTTCAAGGGGACAAATTTGTCAACGACGCAGTCAATTTCACTCTTTAAAATATTCCAGCATTCTGTTGCTGTCTTATTCTTCAGTGTGTTATTCAATTATACAATACACCAATACAGCTGCCATCTCACACAGTCACATATCCACCAGGTCAAAAAACTTCCTAGCTCCCATCTCATACAGTAACCAAAACATACAACAGAAAAACTACCTTCTTAAGCAACACTACAACTGAGCAGCTACCAATCCCATACAACACAAAACTCACATCAAAAGCAACAGTACACCTCACATATCATACAACTGTGCAGCAACCATGTCAGACAACGGTACGGCTACCATATGATACCACATTACAGCATCGACCTGACACAAATGTACGGCTCCCATAACTCACAGCTACACAGCTCCCATCTGATACAATAGTACAGCATCGATCTAATACAACTGCACTGGTCCCATCACAAACAACTTTAGAACATCTAAATAATACAACAATGCAGCTGCCATTTCATACAACTACACAGCTGCCATGTCAAACATTAGCATATCTCCCATGTCAAACAATTATCTAGCTCCCATATCATAGAAATACACAGCACCCACATCAAGCATTTGTACACCTCACATATCATGCAACTGTGAAGCAACCATCTCATGCAACAGAAAAACTCCCATCTGAAGCAACTGTACACTTCACATATCACACAACTGTGCAGCCTCCATCTCAAATAACTGTCTTACCTCGACCTGAAACAATTATGCAGCTCCCATAACTAATAACTGTCCAGAGACCATCTGAAACAACTGTCCAGATTCCATCTGAAACAACTGTCCAGAGTCCATCTCAAACAACTGTCCAGAGTGCACCTCAAACAGCTGTGTAGAGTCCATCTGAAACAACTGTCCAGATTCCATCTGAAACAACTGTCCAGATCCATCTCAAACAACTGTCCAGAGTCTATCTCAAACAACTGTCCAGAGTCTATCTCAAACAACTGTCCAGTGCCAATCTGAAACAACTGTCCAGAGTCCATCTGAAACAACTGTCCAACTGCCATCTCAAACAACTGTCCAGAGTTCACCTCAAACAATTTTCCAGAGTCCACCTCAAACAACTGTCCAGCTGCCATCTCAAACAAATGTCCAGAGTCCATCTCAAATAACTATGCAGTATCCATCTCAAACAGCTGTGCAGCTCCAATCTAAAAAAAACTGTACAGCACCCATCTTATTCAACTGCACTGCTCCCATCTCAAACAACTGTAAAACATATAAACAATACACCAATACAGCTGCCATCTCACACAGTCACATATCCACCAGGTCAAAAAACTTCCTAGCTCCCATCTCATACAGTAACCATATCATACAACAGAAAAACTACCTTCTTAAGCAACACTACAACTGAGCAGCTACCAATCCCATACAACACAAAACTCACATCAAAAGCAAACGTACACCTCACATATCATACAACTGTGCAGCAACCATGTCAGACAACTGTACGGCTACCATGTCAAACAGTTGCATATCTCCCACGTCAAACAATTATCTAGCTCCCATATCATAGAACTACACCGCACCCACCTCAAGGATTTGTACACCTCACATAACAACTGTCCAGTGCCAATCTGAAACAACTGTCCAGAGTCCATCTCAAACAACTGTCCAGAGTTCATCTCAACCAACTTTCCAGAGTCCACCTCAAACAACTGTCCAGCTCCATCTCAAACAACTGTCCAGAGTCCACCTCAAACAACTGTGTAGCTGCCATCTCAAACAACTGTCCAGAGTCCATCTCAAATAACTGTGCAGTATCCATCTAAAACAACTGTGCAGCTCAAATCTCAGAAAACTGCGCAGCTCCCATCTCAAACAACTGTACAGCTCCCATCTTAGTCAACTGCACTGCTCCCGTCTCAAACAACTGTAAAACATCTAAACAATACACCAATACAGCTCCCATCTCACATAGTCACATATCCATCCACCAATTCAAAAAACATCCTAGCTCCCATCTAATACAGTAACCATATCATACAACAGTAAAACTACCTTCTTAAGCAACACTACAACTGAGCAGCTACCAATCCCATAAAACACAAAACTCACATCAAAAGCAAAAGTACACCTCACATATCATACAACTGTGCAGCAACCATGTCATACAACTGTACGGCTACCATGTCAAACAGTTGCATATCTCCCACGTCAAACAACTATCTAGCTCCCATATCATAGAACTACACAGCACCCACCTCAAGCATTTGTACACCTCACATATCATACAACTGTGAAGCAACCATCCCATACAACACAAAACTCACACCAATAGCAACAGTACACTTCACATATCATACACCTGTGCAGCAACCATCTCATGGAACAGAAAAACTCCCATCTCAAGCAACTGTACACCTCACATATCACACAACTGTGCAGCCTCTATCTCAAACAACTGTCTTACCTCGACCTGAAACAATTATGCAGCTCCCATTACTAATAACTGTCCAGAGTCCATGTGAAACAACTTTCCAGAGTCCATCTCAAAAAACTATCCAGAGTCCATCTCAAACAACTGTCCAGAGTCCATCTCAAACAACTGTATAGAATCCATCTCAAACAACTGTCCAGAGTCTATCTCAAGCAACTGTCCACAGTCCATCTCAACCAACTGTCCACAGTCCATCTCAAACAACTGTCCACAGTCCATCTCAAACAACTGTCCAGTGTCCATCTCAAACAAATGTCCAGAGTCCATCTCAAACAACTGTCCAGAGTCTATCTCAAACAACTGTCCAGAGTCCATCTCAAACAACTGTCCAGAGTCCTATCTCAAACAACTGTCCAGAGTCCATCTCAAACAACTGTCCAGCTCTCATCTCAAACAACTGTCCAGAGTCCATCTCAAACAAATGTCCAGAGTCCATCTCAAACAACTGTCCAGAGTCTATCTCAAACAACTGTCCAGAGTCCATCTCAAACAACTGTCCAGCTCTCATCTCAAACAACTGTCCAGAGTCCATCTCAAACAACTGTCCAGCTCTCATCTCAACTAGATGTCCAGTGTCCGTCTCAAACAACTGTCCAGCTCTCATCTCAAATAAGTGTGCAGTATCCATCTCAAACAATTGTGCAGCTCCAATCTCAAAAAAGTGTGCAGCTCCCATGTCAAACAACTGTACAGCTCCCATCTGATTCAACTGCACTGCACCCATATTAAACAACTGTAAAACATCTAAACAATACACCAATAATGCAGTCATCTCACACAGTCACATATACACCAGGTCAAACAATTATCTAGCTCCCATCTCATATAGTAACCATATCATACAACAGAAAAAACGTTCTTAAGCAACACTACAACTGAGCAGCTATCCATCTCATACAACACAAAACTCACATCAAAAGCAAGAGTACACCTCACATATCATACAACTGTGCAGCAACCATGTCATACAACTGTACGGCTACCATATGATACAATAGTACAGCATCGACCTCACACAAATCTATGGCTTCCATAACTCACAGCTACACAGCTCCCATCTGACACAATAGTACAGCATCTATCTAATACAACTGCACAGCTCCCATTTCTAACAATTGAATGGCTACAACCACTCACGACTCCCATTTGATACAACTACACTGCTCCCATCTCAAACCACTTTAGAACATCTAAATAATACAACAGTGCAGATGCCATTTCATAAAACTGCACAGCTGCCATGTCAAACAGTTGCATATCTCCCACATCAAACAACTATCTAGCTCCCATATCATAAAACTACACCGCACCCACCTCAAGGATTTGTACACCTCACATATCATACAACTGTGAAGCAACCATGACATACAACAGAAAACCTCCCTTCTCAAACAACAGTACACCTCATATATCATACAACGGTGCAGCAACCATGTCATACAACAGAAAAACTACCTTGTCAAACAACAGTACACCTCATATATCATTCAATTGTGCAGCAACCATCTCATACAACAGAAAAACTACCTTGTCAAACAACAATACATCTCACATACTACACAACTGTGCAGCCTCCATCTCAAACAAGTGTCTTACCTCGATCTGAAACAATAATGCAGTTCCCATAACTAATAACTGTCCAGAGTCCATCTCAAACAACTGTCCAAAGTCCATCTCAAACAACTGTACAGTGTCCATCTGAAACAACTGTCCAGAGTTCATCTGAAACAACTGTCCAGAGTTCCTCTGAAACAACTGTTCAGAGTCCATCTAAAACAACTGTCCAGAGTCCATCTGAAACAACTGTCCAGAGTCCATCTCAAACAACTATCCAGAGTCCATATCAAACAACTGTCCAAAGTCCATCTCCAACAACTGTCCAGCTCTCATCTCAAATAAGTGTGCAGTATCCATCTCAAACAACTGCCTTACCTCGACCTGAAACAATTATGCAGTTCCCATAACTAATAACTGTCCAGAGTCCATCTCAAAAACTGTCCAGAGTCTATCTCAAATAACTGTCCAGTGCCAATCTGAAACAACTGTCCAGAGTCCATCTCAAACAACTGTCCAGAGTCCACCTCACACAACTGTCCCGGTCCATCTAAAAACTGCCAGTCCATCTCAAACAACTTCCCGGTCCATCTAAACAACTGCCTGCCCTCTAAACAACTGTCCGTTTCCATCTCAAACAACTATCCAGAGTCCATCTCAAACAACTGTCCAGAGTCCATCTGAAACAACTGTCCATTGTCCATCTCAAGCAACTATCCAGAGTCCATCTCAAACAACTGTCCATTTCCATTCAACAACTGTCCAAGTCCACTGAAACAACGTCCATTTCCACTCAACAACTATCCAGGCCATCTGAAACAACTTTCCCTGTCCCCTCAAACAACTTAGATCATCCAAACAACTGCCAGGTCACTAAACAACTGTCCGTCCTCTCAAACAACGTCCCAACCACTCAAAAAACTGTAGACCCTTTTCAAACAACTTCCAGAGTCCAAAATTTAAACAACTTTCCAAGTCATCTCAAAAAACTGTCCAAGGGCCATCTCAAACAACTGTAATCCATCTCAAACAACTTTCCAAATCCATCTCAAACAACTGTCCGCCCATCTCAAACAATGTATTCATCTAAACAACTTTCCCAAAATCCATCCCCAACAACTTCAGCTCCACCCCAAAAATGTATATCCCTCTCAAACAACTGTCATCACCCAAACAATTTCAGCTCCCCTTCAAACTGTCCCAAATCATCTCAAACAACTGTCCAGGCCAAACTATAAAATGTCCAGATCCTCTAAACAACTGTAAAATTCCCTCTCAAACAACCCAAGTCCACCCCAAAAAAAATTTAGTCCCCTCAAACAATTCCAGAGTCCCCTCAAAAACTGTCAGCCCCCCCCCCCCCCCCCCCCCCCCCCCCCCCCCCCCCCCCCCCCCCCCCCCCCCCCCCCCCCCCCCCCCCCCCCCCCCCCCCCCCCCCCCCCCCCCCCCCCCCCCCCCCCCCCCCCCCCCCCCCCCCCCCCCCCCCCCCCCCCCCCCCCCCCCCCCCCCCCCCCCCCCCCCCCCCCCCCCCCCCCCCCCCCCCCCCCCCCCCCCCCCCCCCCCCCCCCCCCCCCCCCCCCCCCCCCCCCCCCCCCCCCCCCCCCCCCCCCCCCCCCCCCCCCCCCCCCCCCCCCCCCCCCCCCCCCCCCCCCCCCCCCCCCCCCCCCCCCCCCCCCCCCCCCCCCCCCCCCCCCCCCCCCCCCCCCCCCCCCCCCCCCCCCCCCCCCCCCCCCCCCCCCCCCCCCCCCCCCCCCCCCCCCCCCCCCCCCCCCCCCCCCCCCCCCCCCCCCCCCCCCCCCCCCCCCCCCCCCCCCCCCCCCCCCCCCCCCCCCAAAAAAAAAAAAAAAAAAAAAAAAAAAAAAAAAAAAAAAAAAAAAAAAAAAAAAAAAAAAAAAAAAAAAAAAAAAAAAAAAAAAAAAAAAAAAAAAAAAAAAAAAAAAAAAAAAAAAAAAAAAAAAAAAAAAAAAAAAAAAAAAAAAAAAAAAAAAAAAAAAAAAAAAAAAAAAAAAAAAAAAAAAAAAAAAAAAAAAAAAAAAAAAAAAAAAAAAAAAAAAAAAAAAAAAAAAAAAAAAAAAAAAAAAAAAAAAAAAAAAAAAAAAAAAAAAAAAAAAAAAAAAAAAAAAAAAAAAAAAAAAAAAAAAAAAAAAAAAAAAAAAAAAAAAAAAAAAAAAAAAAAAAAAAAAAAAAAAAAAAAAAAAAAAAAAAAAAAAAAAAAAAAAAAAAAAAAAAAAAAAAAAAAAAAAAAAAAAAAAAAAAAAAAAAAAAAAAAAAAAAAAAAAAAAAAAAAAAAAAAAAAAAAAAAAAAAAAAAAAAAAAAAAAAAAAAAAAAAAAAAAAAAAAAAAAAAAAAAAAAAAAAAAAAAAAAAAAAAAAAAAAAAAAAAAAAAAAAAAATTTCAGAACCATTCATACAACAGAAAAACTACCTTTCAAACAAAAATACATCTCCATACACACAAACCCCCATCCAAACAAGGGCACCTCACTAAACAATTGCAGCCCATCTAAAACTGTCCGGTCCATTCAAACAACTTTCCCAAATCCACTCAAACAATTACAGTTCCATCTGAAACAACCCAAGCATTGAAACCTTCCCAATTTCAAACAACTGTTAGACCATCTAAAACAACTTCCAGAGTCCTCTAAACAACTGTCCCGACCATCTCAAACAACTATCCAGATCCATATCAAACAACTGTCCCAAATCCATCTCCAACAACTGTCCACCTCACTAAAAATTGCAGTTCCATTAAAAAATTCTTCCTCACCCAAACAATTTCAGTTCCCCAAAAAAAAACTGTCCAGAGTCCATCTCAAAAACTGTCCAGAGTCATCTCAAATAACTGTCCCGTCCAAACTAAACAACTGTCCCGGTCCATCTCAAAAACTGCCAGGTCCACCCCAACAACTGTCCCGGTCCATCTAAACAACTGCCCTTTTCCTCTCAAACAACTTAACCCTCTAAACAACTTTATAGCCCATCTAAACAATTCCATTTCCATTCAAAAACATCCAGGTCCATATCAAACAATTCCAATCCTCTGAAACAACTGCCCGTCCATCTAACAACTTCCAAGTCCTCTAAACAACTGTCCCGCCATTCAACAACTGTCCAGAGTCCATCTGAAACAACTGCCATTTCCCTCTCACACAACATCCAGAGTCCTCTAAACAACTGTAAGCCATCTCAAACAACTACCAGAGTCTATTCAAACAACTGTCCCGACCATTAAACAACGATTTCCTCTCAACAACGTCCCTCCATTCAAACAACTGTCCCGGTCCTCTCAAACAACTCTCCTCCACTAAACAATTAGAGTCCATTCAAAACTGTCCAGGTCCATTAAACAACTTCCAAGTCCATCTCAAAAACTGTCCAAGTCCATCTCAAACAACTGTAGATCCATCTCAAACAACTGTCCAGTCTATCTAAACAACTGTCCAAAGTCCATCCCCCAACAACTGTCAGTCCACCCCAAAAATGTCAATCCATCTCAAACAACTGTCTTCCCACCCAAACAAATGCAGTCCCCTTCAAACTGTCCAGAGTCTATCTCAAACAACTGTCCAGGCCAAACTAACAATGTCCAGAGTCCATCTAAACAACTGTCCAGAGTTACTCAAAACTGTCCAGGTCCCTCTAACAACTGTCCAGAGTCCCTCAAACAACCTTTTGCCCAAACTAAAAACTGCCAAAATCATCTAAACAACTGTCCCGGTATCTAAACAACTTCCGGTCCTCTAAAAAAACCAAAACCCCAAACACTTCACTCAAATCCAAAAAACCATTCCCCAAAACCTTTTACAGCCCCAAACATTCAACCAAAATTCCCTCTAAACAACCAAAAAAACTAAACAAAACACAAAACTCCCATCAAAGCAAATTCCCCCCCAATTCAAAAAACTTAGCCCCTTTAAAAAACCTACATAAACAGAAAAAACCTTTTTAAGCAACAATACAGCTCCTATCCCAACACACAAAACCCACCTCAAGCAAAGTAAAATCACATATCATACAACTGTTAGCAACCATTCATACAACACCACCATGCAAAAAGTAACTCCCATCAAACAATTTCAGCCCCATTCATGAACAAACCCCACCCCAAGCATTTTTAAACTCACATATCAACAACTGTGAAACCCATCCCAACAAGCAAAAAACCAAACCTGAACATACACCCCCATATATAAAATGTAGAACCATCTCACAACGAAAAACCCATCTGAACAATTCATCCATTCAACAACTGTCAGTCCCTCTCAAACAACTTCCATCACCTAAACAATTTCAGCTCCCCTTCAAACTGTCCAGAGTCATCTCAAAAACTGTCCCGTCCAAACTAAACAACTGTCCCGGTCCATCTCAAAAACTGCCAGGTTCACCCCAACCCAAATTTAGGTCCACCCCAAACAACTGCCGCTCCTCTCAAACAACTGTAACCCTCTAAATAACTTCAGTTCCATCTAAAACAAATTCACCAAAATTTAAAAACTCCAGCTCCCATCTAAACAAGTAACCCATCTTTTAAAATGACCCCCCTCTAAACAACTTTAAAAAACTAAAAAAAAACATAAACACCCCCCCCCCACATATCAAATTCCCCCCCAATTCAAAAAACTCCAGCCCCATTATACATAAAATACATAAACAAAAAATACCTTTTTAAGCAAAACAACTACAGCTCCAATCCCCTAAAACACAAAACCCCCTCAAAGCAAAAGTACACCTCACATATATACAACTGTGAGCAACCATTCATACAACACCACCATGCAAAAAGTTAACTCCCATTCAAACAACTTCAGCCCCATTCATGAACAAACCCCACCCCAAGCATTTTTACACCCACATATCAACAACTGTGAAACCCACCCAAAACCAAAAAAAACCTGAACATACACTTTCCCTATATAACCCGTCAGAACCATCTCACAACGAAAAACCCATCTGAACAACTGTCAACCATTCAACAACTGTCAGTCCCTCTCAAAAACTTCATCACCTAAACAATTTCAGCTCCCCTTCAAACTGTCCAGAGTCATCTCAAAAACTGTCCCGTCCAAACTAAACAACTGTCCCGGTCCATCTCAAAAACTGCCAGGTTCACTCAACCCAAATTTCCCGGTCCACCCCAAACAACTGCCCCTGCCTCCCCCCCCCCCCCCCCCCCCCCCCCCCCCCCCCCCCCCCCCCCCCCCCCCCCCCCCCCCCCCCCCCCCCCCCCCCCCCCCCCCCCCCCCCCCCCCCCCCCCCCCCCCCCCCCCCCCCCCCCCCCCCCCCCCCCCCCCCCCCCCCCCCCCCCCCCCCCCCCCCCCCCCCCCCCCCCCCCCCCCCCCCCCCCCCCCCCCCCCCCCCCCCCCCCCCCCCCCCCCCCCCCCCCCCCCCCCCCCCCCCCCCCCCCCCCCCCCCCCCCCCCCCCCCCCCCCCCCCCCCCCCCCCCCCCCCCCCCCCCCCCCCCCCCCCCCCCCCCCCCCCCCCCCCCCCCCCCCCCCCCCCCCCCCCCCCCCCCCCCCCCCCCCCCCCCCCCCCCCCCCCCCCCCCCCCCCCCCCCCCCCCCCCCCCCCCCCCCCCCCCCCCCCCCCCCCCCCCCCCCCCCCCCCCCCCCCCCCCCCCCCCCCCCCCCCCCCCCCCCCCCCCCCCCCCCCCCCCCCCCCCCCCCCCCCCCCCCCCCCCCCCCCCCCCCCCCCCCCCCCCCCCCCCCCCCCCCCCCCCCCCCCCCCCCCCCCCCCCCCCCCCCCCCCCCCCCCCCCCCCCCCCCCCCCCCCCCCCCCCCCCCCCCCCCCCCCCCCCCCCCCCGTCTCAAACAACTGTAAAACATCTAAACAATACATCAATACAGCTCCCATCTCACATAGTCACATATCCATCCACCAATTCAAAAAACATCCTAGCTCCCATCTAATACAGTAACCATATTATACAACTGAAAAAACTACCTTCTTAAGCAACACTACAACTGAGCAGCTACCAATCCCATAAAACACAAAACTCACATCAAAAGCAAAAGTACACCTCACATATCATACAACTGTGCAGCAACCATGTCATACAACTGTACGGCTACCATGTCAAACAGCTCCATATCTCCCACGTCAAACAACTATCTAGCCCCCATATCATAGAACTACACAGCACCCACCTCAAGCATTTGTACACCTCACATATCATACAACTGTGAAGCAACCATCCCATACAACACAAAACTAACACCAATAGCAACAGTACACCTCACATATCATACAACTGTGCAACAACCATGTCATACAACAGAAAAACTCCCTTCTCAAACAACAGTACACCTCACATATCATACAACTGTGCAGCAACCATCTCATAACAGAAAAACTCCCATCTGAAGCAACTGTACACCTCACATATCACACAACTGTGCAGCCTCTATCTCAAACAACAGTCTTACCTAGACCTGAAACAATTATGCAGCTCCCATTACTAATAACTGTCCAGAGTCCATCTGAAACAACTGTCCAGAGTCCATCTGAAACAACTGTACAGAGTCCATCTCAAACAACTATCCAGAGTCCATCTCAAACAACTGTCCAGAGTCTATCTCAAAGAACTGTCCAGTGCCAATCTGAAACAACTGTCCAGAGTCTATCTCAAACAACTGTCTTACCTCGACCTGAAACAATTATGCAGCTCCCATTACTAATTACTGTCCAGAGTCTATCTCAAACAACTGTCCAGTGCCAATCTGATACAACTGTCCAGAGTCCATCTGAAACAACTGTCCAGAGTTCATCTCAACCAACAGTCCAGAGTCCACCTCAAACAACTGTCGAGCTGCCATATCAAACAACTGTCCAGTGTCCATCTCAAATAACTATGCAGTATCCATCTCAAACAACTCTGCTGCTCAAATCTCAGAAAACTGCGCAGTTCCCATCTCAAACAACTGTACAGCTCCCATCTTATTCAACTGCACTGCTCCCGTCTCAAACAACTGTAAAACATCTAAACAATACACCAATACAGCTCCCATCTCACATAGTCACATATCCATCCACCAATTCAAAAAACATCCTAGCTCCCATCTCATACAGTAACCATATCATACAACAGAAAAACTACCTTCTTAAGCAACACTACAACTGAGCAGCTACCTATCCCATACGACACAAAACTGACATCAAAAGCAACAGTGTACCTCACATATCATACAACTGTTCAGCAACCATGTCATACAACTGTACGGCTACCATGTCAAACAGCTCCATATCTCCCACGTCAAACAATTATCTAGCTCCCATATCATAGAACTACACAGCACCCACCTCAAGCATTTGTAAATCTCACATATCATACAACTGTGAAGCAACCATCCATAAAAAAAAACCCAAAAAACCCCCAAA
>JAODUO010002137.1:0-39181 GCA_025642075.2 Ridgeia piscesae
CACATTATCTGTTACAAATCCAAGGTCCACATCATCTGTTACAAATCCAAGGTCCACATCATCTGTTACAAATCCAAGGCCATATCTTGCGCCTACATTGTAGAACCAGTCATGGACTTATAAATTTGCACATCAGATTTCAACTGACCACATTTAACCTAGCGATATGAGCTCGCTATTAACATATTTTGCATTTGTCACATTACTTGACAAGACAAAGATATATTTGAAGAAAAAAATTGAATTTGTTTATCAATTTTTGCATCGTCTATCATGCTATCATTCCATTTAAGTTCTGAACGGCCGACGTAAAATAATAAGGATTGTTCTTCTACTGAGCATACAATATAAGATTTAAAACTCAGTTCGCTTAGACATATCATTCAGAGAACAGTAAATAATACACAATCAACACCAATCCACACAGAACAGTGCACTATCTGTAACACAGAAAGCTTCTCAGAACATGATTTATATGTTTTCAAATCAGGCAAAACAGTTGAGATTGAAACCGTAATGTTGTCAAATATACTTTATTTCATTTCGACACAAACGCTGTCTGACAACGCTGCTGATTCGCGACAACAGTGAAGACGTCCAGGACGGCTGCAGATTAGCGGGAAACATCACCTATATGCCCTGGAGGTTGGACGTGACAGTGAGACGGATGACGAGGTAGCCAGGCTTCCTCTGGGTGAGGTCCTTGCGGTCATACAGAGGCCAGTTGATGACCTCCTCGTCTACCTCATGTCGTCCCTCTAAGATGACCTCTCCCAGGAAGGAAGGAGCCAATAGGTTCTGGGTCCACAGCTGAGGGACACAACATGATCATAAATCATAAATAATAACACAATAACAGCATTTGTCTGCGCCATAAATCTGGCAATTAAACCATTCGGAGGTGCAGTACAGGCAGCTGTAAAATAAGTTTATCGGAATAAATTGTTCATTATAAAAAAATAATATCAATCATAGAAGCACTAAATTACTAATAAATACGAATAAATTTATATTACAAGTTATATATGAATAAATAACGAATACTAATAAAAGAGTTGACAAACTGTGGATGTTCAAATCATATCAATGTTCGTTCAAAGTGAAAATGCTCTTTTAAGTAGAAATGTCTTCAGCTGCATTTTGAATGACCTGAGACAGTCTGTGACACACATGGCAACAGCAGATTGTTTGAGAGAGGTGGAGCAGCACTTGAGAAGGCATTGTGCCTATGAGTGTGTAGCCTGCATGACACAACCTGCAGCAGGTGAGTGTGTAGCCTGCATCACACAACCTGCAGCAGGTGAGTGTGTAGCCTGCATCACACAACCTGCAGCATGTGAGTGTTTAGCCTGCATGACACAACCTGCAGCAGGTGAGTGTGTAGCCTGCATGACACAACCTGCAGCAGGTGAGTGTGTAGCCTGCATGACACAACCTGCAGCAGGTGAGTGTGTAGCCTGCATCACACAACCTGCAGCAGGTGAGTGTGTAGCCTGCATCACACAACCTGCAGCAGGTGAGTGTGTAGCCTGCATCACACAACCTGCAGCAGGTGAGTGTGTAGCCTGCATCACACAACCTGCAGCAGGTGAGTGTGTAGCCTGCATCACACAACCTGCAGCAGGTGAGTGTGTAGCCTGCATCACACAACCTGCAGCAGGTGAGTGTGTAGCCTGCATGACACAACCTGCAGCAGGTGAGTGTGTAACCTGCATGACACAACCTGCAGCAGGTGAGTGTGTAGCCTGCATCACACAACCTGCAGCAGGTGAGTGTGTAGCCTGCATGACACAACCTGCAGCAGGTGAGTGTGTAGCCTGCATGACACAACCTGCAGCAGGTGAGTGTGTAGCCTGCATCACACAACCTGCAGCAGGTGAGTGTGTAGCCTGCATCACACAACCTGCAGCAGGTGAGTGTGTAACCTGCATGACACAACCTGCAGCAGGTGAGTGTGTAGCCTGCATCACACAACCTGCAGCAGGTGAGTGTGTAGCCTGCATCACACAACCTGCAGCAGGTGAGTGTGTAACCTGCATGACACAACCTGCAGCAGGTGAGTGTGTAGCCTGCATGACACAACCTGCAGCAGGTGAGTGTGTAGCCTGCATGACACAACCTGCAGCAGGTGAGTGTGTAGCCTGCATGACACAACCTGCAGCAGGTGAGTGTGTAACCTGCATGACACAACCTGCAGCAGGTGAGTGTGTAGCCTGCATGACACAACCTGCAGCAGGTGAGTGTGTAGCCTGCATCACACAACCTGCAGCAGGTGAGTGTGTAGCCTGCATGACACAACCTGCAGCAGGTGAGTGTGTAACCTGCATGACACAACCTGCAGCAGGTGAGTGTGTAGCCTGCATGACACAACCTGCAGCAGGTGAGTGTGTAGCCTGCATCACACAACCTGCAGCAGGTGAGTGTGTAGCCTGCATCACACAACCTGCAGCAGGTGAGTGTGTAACCTGCATGACACAACCTGCAGCAGGTGAGTGTGTAACCTGCATGACACAACCTGCAGCAGGTGAGTGTGTAGCCTGCATCACACAACCTGCAGCAGGTGAGTGTGTAGCCTGCATGACACAACCTGCAGCAGGTGAGTGTGTAACCTGCATGACACAACCTGCAGCAGGTGAGTGTGTAGCCTGCATCACACAACCTGCAGCAGGTGAGTGTGTAGCCTGCATGACACAACCTGCAGCAGGTGAGTGTGTAGCCTGCATCACACAACCTGCAGCAGGTGAGTGTGTAGCCTGCATCACACAACCTGCAGCAGGTGAGTGTGTAGCCTGCATCACACAACCTGCAGCAGGTGAGTGTGTAGCCTGCATGACACAACCTGCAGCAGGTGAGTGTGTAGCCTGCATCACACAACCTGCAGCAGGTGAGTGTGTAGCCTGCATGACACAACCTGCAGCAGGTGAGTGTGTAACCTGCATGACACAACCTGCAGCAGGTGAGTGTGTAGCCTGCATCACACAACCTGCAGCAGGTGAGTGTGTAGCCTGCATGACACAACCTGCAGCAGGTGAGTGTGTAACCTGCATGACACAACCTGCAGCAGGTGAGTGTGTAGCCTGCATCACACAACCTGCAGCAGGTGAGTGTGTAGCCTGCATCACACAACCTGCAGCAGGTGAGTGTGTAGCCTGCATGACACAACCTGCAGCAGGTGAGTGTGTAGCCTGCATGACACAACCTGCAGCAGGTGAGTGTGTAGCCTGCATGACACAACCTGCAGCAGGTGAGTGTGTAACCTGCATGACACAACCTGCAGCAGGTGAGTGTGTAGCCTGCATGACACAACCTGCAGCAGGTGAGTGTGTAGCCTGCATGACACAACCTGCAGCAGGTGAGTGTGTAGCCTGCATGACACAACCTGCAGCAGGTGAGTGTGTAGCCTGCATGACACAACCTGCAGCAGGTGAGTGTTTAGCCTGCATGACACAACCTGCAGCAGGTGAGTGTGTAGCCTGCATGACACAACCTGCAGCAGGTGAGTGTTTAGCCTGCATGACACAACCTGCAGCAGGTGAGTGTGTAGCCTGCATGACACAACCTGCAGCAGGTGAGTGTGTAGCCTGCATCACACAACCTGCAGCAGGTGAGTGTGTAACCTGCATGACACAACCTGCAGCAGGTGAGTGTTTAGCCTGCATGACACAACCTGCAGCAGGTGAGTGTGTAGCCTGCATCACACAACCTGCAGCAGGTGAGTGTTTAGCCTGCATGACACAACCTGCAGCAGGTGAGTGTGTAGCCTGCATGACACAACCTGCAGCAGGTGAGTGTGTAGCCTGCATGACACAACCTGCAGCAGGTGAGTGTGTAGCCTGCATGACACAACCTGCAGCAGGTGAGTGTTTAGCCTGCATGACACAACCTGCAGCAGGTGAGTGTGTAGCCTGCATGACACAACCTGCAGCAGGTGAGTGTGTAGCCTGCATCACACAACCTGCAGCAGGTGAGTGTGTAACCTGCATGACACAACCTGCAGCAGGTGAGTGTTTAGCCTGCATGACACAACCTGCAGCAGGTGAGTGTGTAGCCTGCATGACACAACCTGCAGCAGGTGAGTGTGTAGCCTGCATGACACAACCTGCAGCAGGTGAGTGTTTAGCCTGCATGACACAACCTGCAGCAGGTGAGTGTGTAGCCTGCATGACACAACCTGCAGCAGGTGAGTGTGTAGCCTGCATGACACAACCTGCAGCAGGTGAGTGTTTAGCCTGCATGACACAACCTGCAGCAGGTGAGTGTGTAGCCTGCATGACACAACCTGCAGCAGGTGAGTGTGTAGCCTGCATCACACAACCTGCAGCAGGTGAGTGTGTAACCTGCATGACACAACCTGCAGCAGGTGAGTGTGTAACCTGCATGACACAACCTGCAGCAGGTGAGTGTTTAGCCTGCATGACACAACCTGCAGCAGGTGAGTGTGTAGCCTGCATGACACAACCTGCAGCAGGTGAGTGTGTAACCTGCATGACACAACCTGCAGCAGGTGAGTGTGTAGCCTGCATGACACAACCTGCAGCAGGTGAGTGTGTAGCCTGCATCACACAACCTGCAGCAGGTGAGTGTGTAACCTGCATGACACAACCTGCAGCAGGTGAGTGTGTAACCTGCATGACACAACCTGCAGCAGGTGAGTGTGTAGCCTGCATGACACAACCTGCAGCAGGTGAGTGTGTAGCCTGCATCACACAACCTGCAGCAGGTGAGTGTGTAGCCTGCATCACACAACCTGCAGCAGGTGAGTGTGTAGCCTGCATGACACAACCTGCAGCAGGTGAGTGTGTAGCCTGCATCACACAACCTGCAGCAGGTGAGTGTGTAGCCTGCATGACACAACCTGCAGCAGGTGAGTGTGTAACCTGCATGACACAACCTGCAGCAGGTGAGTGTGTAGCCTGCATCACACAACCTGCAGCAGGTGAGTGTGTAGCCTGCATGACACAACCTGCAGCAGGTGAGTGTGTAACCTGCATGACACAACCTGCAGCAGGTGAGTGTGTAGCCTGCATCACACAACCTGCAGCAGGTGAGTGTGTAGCCTGCATGACACAACCTGCAGCAGGTGAGTGTGTAGCCTGCATGACACAACCTGCAGCAGGTGAGTGTGTAGCCTGCATGACACAACCTGCAGCAGGTGAGTGTGTAGCCTGCATGACACAACCTGCAGCAGGTGAGTGTGTAACCTGCATGACACAACCTGCAGCAGGTGAGTGTGTAGCCTGCATGACACAACCTGCAGCAGGTGAGTGTGTAGCCTGCATGACACAACCTGCAGCAGGTGAGTGTGTAGCCTGCATGACACAACCTGCAGCAGGTGAGTGTGTAGCCTGCATGACACAACCTGCAGCAGGTGAGTGTTTAGCCTGCATGACACAACCTGCAGCAGGTGAGTGTGTAGCCTGCATGACACAACCTGCAGCAGGTGAGTGTGTAGCCTGCATGACACAACCTGCAGCAGGTGAGTGTGTAGCCTGCATGACACAACCTGCAGCAGGTGAGTGTGTAGCCTGCATCACACAACCTGCAGCAGGTGAGTGTGTAACCTGCATGACACAACCTGCAGCAGGTGAGTGTTTAGCCTGCATGACACAACCTGCAGCAGGTGAGTGTGTAGCCTGCATCACACAACCTGCAGCAGGTGAGTGTTTAGTCTGCATGACACAACCTGCAGCAGGTGAGTGTGTAGCCTGCATGACACAACCTGCAGCAGGTGAGTGTTTAGCCTGCATCACACAACCTGCAGCAGGTGAGTGTGTAGCCTGCATGACACAACCTGCAGCAGGTGAGTGTTTAGCCTGCATGACACAACCTGCAGCAGGTGAGTGTGTAGCCTGCATGACACAACCTGCAGCAGGTGAGTGTGTAGCCTGCATCACACAACCTGCAGCAGGTGAGTGTGTAACCTGCATGACACAACCTGCAGCAGGTGAGTGTTTAGCCTGCACTGCATCACACAACCTGCAGCAGGTGAGTGTGTAGCCTGCATGACACAACCTGCAGCAGGTGAGTGTGTAGCCTGCATGACACAACCTGCAGCAGGTGAGTGTTTAGCCTGCATGACACAACCTGCAGCAGGTGAGTGTGTAGCCTGCATGACACAACCTGCAGCAGGTGAGTGTGTAGCCTGCATGACACAACCTGCAGCAGGTGAGTGTTTAGCCTGCATGACACAACCTGCAGCAGGTGAGTGTGTAGCCTGCATGACACAACCTGCAGCAGGTGAGTGTGTAGCCTGCATCACACAACCTGCAGCAGGTGAGTGTGTAACCTGCATGACACAACCTGCAGCAGGTGAGTGTGTAACCTGCATGACACAACCTGCAGCAGGTGAGTGTTTAGCCTGCATGACACAACCTGCAGCAGGTGAGTGTGTAGCCTGCATGACACAACCTGCAGCAGGTGAGTGTGTAACCTGCATGACACAACCTGCAGCAGGTGAGTGTGTAGCCTGCATGACACAACCTGCAGCAGGTGAGTGTGTAGCCTGCATCACACAACCTGCAGCAGGTGAGTGTGTAACCTGCATGACACAACCTGCAGCAGGTGAGTGTGTAACCTGCATCACACAACCTGCAGCAGGTGAGTGTGTAGCCTGCATCACACAACCTGCAGCAGGTGAGTGTTTAGCCTGCATGACACAACCTGCAGCAGGTGAGTGTGTAGCCTGCATGACACAACCTGCAGCAGGTGAGTGTGTAGCCTGCATGACACAACCTGCAGCAGGTGAGTGTTTAGCCTGCATGACACAACCTGCAGCAGGTGAGTGTGTAACCTGCATCACACAACCTGCAGCAGGTGAGTGTGTAACCTGCATGACACAACCTGCAGCAGGTGAGTGTTTAGCCTGCATGACACAACCTGCAGCAGGTGAGTGTGTAGCCTGCATGACACAACCTGCAGCAGGTGAGTGTGTAACCTGCATGACACAACCTGCAGCAGGTGAGTGTGTAGCCTGCATGACACAACCTGCAGCAGGTGAGTGTGTAACCTGCATGACACAACCTGCAGCAGGTGAGTGTGTAGCCTGCATCACACAACCTGCAGCAGGTGAGTGTGTAGCCTGCATCACACAACCTGCAGCAGGTGAGTGTGTAGCCTGCATGACACAACCTGCAGCAGGTGAGTGTGTAGCCTGCATGACACAACCTGCAGCAGGTGAGTGTGTAGCCTGCATGACACAACCTGCAGCAGGTGAGTGTGTAGCCTGCATGACACAACCTGCAGCAGGTGAGTGTGTAGCCTGCATCACACAACCTGCAGCAGGTGAGTGTGTAACCTGCATCACACAACCTGCAGCAGGTGAGTGTGTAGCCTGCATGACACAACCTGCAGCAGGTGAGTGTGTAGCCTGCATCACACAACCTGCAGCAGGTGAGTGTGTAACCTGCATCACACAACCTGCAGCAGGTGAGTGTGTAACCTGCATGACACAACCTGCAGCAGGTGAGTGTGTAACCTGCATGACACAACCTGCAGCAGGTGAGTGTGTAACCTGCATCACACAACCTGCAGCAGGTGAGTGTGTAACCTGCATCACACAACCTGCAGCAGGTGAGTGTGTAGCCTGCATCACACAACCTGCAGCAGGTGAGTGTGTAGCCTGCATGACACAACCTGCAGCAGGTGAGTGTGTAGCCTGCATCACACAACCTTCAGCAGGTGAGTGTCAGCAGAACACAGCTCACAACCACTGGCTGTACGGTCATTCCGTGTCAAATCACACAAAATAAATACATTATAACCACACCACCTAAGATTTTGCAGCGTCTTTGTATTTAGGTTCAACATAGGTTGGAAAGATGAAATCCAGATTTTTTTCTTGCATCGGCCCAATGTTTTCTGAAATATTGACTGCCAAATTTTTATTCTGGGGCAAAAATGGACATGACCGCCACAAATTAGACCTCTTTTTCTAATAACCAGTGGACCAAAATGGGCAGTATTGGTGTCATAGGAAAGGGAATCGAGTAAGGATTCCAAATATGGCATTCTTTTTTATACTGATGTGTATTAAGATTTCATAACCCTGTGAGAGGCCACTACTGTTTACACTGCCTATGACATGGGTAGTACAAGTTGGAATTCTTTTTGAGAAGGCAATTTTTACCTACATGACTAGCAGAGAAACACTGTCTTATAACATACAATACAAACAAACTTTATTGTCCCGGACCGGGAAATTCATTTTGCAGTGTTTGTCATAAAAATATAAAATACAGGAGTAGAGAAATAAAAATGCAGATCAATTCATTATTAAAACAGTATGTAAACATTAATCATAATAAAATACAAGACTAATCAATAATATAATTTAAAATTATAGTTATAATTGTAATTGTGGTTGTCCTTATACAAATAAAAACATAAAAGAAACAAAATACAATATACACACATAACGTCAGAGGTGCTTATCATTGAGAAGTCGTACAGACCTTGGAATGAATGAGTCACGCTTCCTATTTGTTTTGGATATGATAGTTCTGAACCTTTTGGACGAGGGCAGAAGGACGTACTTGTTATACAGAATTTGTCATTGTCATTAATTATTTTATTGGGTTTACGGAGTACCTGCTTTTCGTACAAAGCAGTGAGAGAGGATTGTTTGAAGCCGGTTATAGAAATGTATTCACTGTACAAAAATTGAAAACCTTGACGTGTAGAGCTGAAATATTCGTTAATGAAAGTGATAATTCATTGTGATTTTGTAGTTAGTTCTTATACCGTTGTTGTGCCAATTTTTGACAATAATTAACAGAGGAATTAATGTCCCCCAGGAGGCACATTCAGTTGAAAAAATTACGTTATACAGCAAAATGTATGCTGATGTTTGTCGTAGGTTATGAGACTTAAATGAAAACCCATGAAATGCTGCAAGCACCATACGTAATGCGTACTCACTTCCACTGATGGCATCTCTATCTCTCATTTCTTCCTCTCACTCAACTTATCTTTTCTTGGTGGAAATTGTAAACTTTTCTAAAGTATACTACTCAGTTACATAATTTGCGAATACCACTTTAATTACTTTCATATTTATCATTTGAAATATGAGCAAAATAAAAAAATTAACATAGGCACTTTAATTAAAGTGTCCACTTTAAGGTTTTTGAAAATTGGTCCCGCGATCCGATTATAAAACAGCAAAACCGGGATCCAAATACACGTAACCTGAAATAAAAACTAATTCTTCCAGGACTATCTCAGAACTAGCCGCCAGATGGTTAGTGATCAATTTCGTAAATTAGTTGCTAGGTGTCCGCAACATAACGCCATTGCCAAGCAAGCATGTAACAGTTAACACAATCTGGTTATCAACAACATGCCTAGCGATTGACAAGAAAGAACCTCAAATTGTCGCCCAAACGGCATAATTTATTGTAAGTTTTTCACATTATTGAACACCACACCCCAATTTTGCCTGCATCATCACCAATTGAGCTGTACATTATTGCAATGAAAGCCACAGCTACAAATACAGGCTTTTCAGTGATCACATCCACTATGTGATATTTGACGATCATTTAAAAAAAATGACACACCTGGTACTAAAAGGATATCTCTTACAGTAATTATACTGAATCTTTCATTCCACCTTACACACTGTAAAAATTGGTGGCCAAAAAAATTGGATAAATAAAAAATAATGTCAGCCAACTGAGAAGTTTGACCTTGACCTGAATTACCTGGACTTTGATTGGTGCATTAGGCTTGCGACGATAGAAGACAGCGCCTGTGTTCCATTGCGGTGTCAAGGTATTCTTACACACTGGGGTCGTGACCTTATGACCCTCACAGTAGGAGATGCAATACAGATTTGGCTCTGCACAGGTGAAACACAGGTGATTACATGTAAGTATAAAACTTACTCCGGTACATGTAAATGTAAAGTGGGTAACAACATATTATAATAAAAATACATTAAAGGATAATTTTACACACCAAGAAAAATACTAATGTTTAAAAAATATGTGTATGTACAATTGTATATAAATAACTAAAATTAATACAGATAATTATGTGTGAGTGTAAAATGTATGTATAAATGTAAAATTAAAATGTAAAGTGGGCACCAACACGGTATTATTCAAATACATAAAAATGATAACTTTACACAATAAGAATAATACTAATATTTTAGAAAAATGTAAAAAATATATGTATGTTTATAATAGTTAACATTTATACAGTATTAAATAGCGTGGCATTTCTAAAAATAAAGACTGATAAATCAATAAAATACCTATTATTAATCAAATTACTTCACAATGGTCAATCTAGCAAGTAATTCCATAACAATAATACTGATAAATGAATGTATACATATGGGTAATGGTAATAAATAATTTAGTAAATGTTAAAAATGTAAAACAATTCCCACAGATTTCAACCCAGTGACTTCTCTTTGTGGGCCTAAAACTGGATGAAAAACACGACAGCCTTCAACGACACAAAGTTTGTGTGTTAATGTACATATATCACCCACCTGCCCTCGTCTGCTCGAGACCTGTTGCCTTGACAACAACGACTTGGGTGAGAAGAGTGGGTTGCCGTAGAAACGGGATACAGGTGCAGCTCTTACTGAGTAGACCCATGACTGGTTTATCCTTTTCCAGCTCACTGAACGGAACACAATTCAATTCCATTCACTTTAATGTCCTTAAAAAAGGATATACATCGTACAACTCATGATCGCCTCTAAAATATGTAAAGAAAAAATGTTGTCACAAAATACAGATGAAATGCAAAATGTAACCAAAAAAGCAAATCCGTTGGCATCAATATCACTTATTTCACATGCTAATTGCCACAGGCATAAAACTCCTGCTGTAGCGAACCGTTTTGCATTTTATGCAACGATATCTCCTTCAAGACAGAAGAACATGAAATATGTCAAGAGCGGGTGATCAGACTCGGCAGCAACAGCACGAGCTTTCTTCAAGATTGCATGGTCGATCATTTGGGACAGCATTGGTGTAGGTAAACCAGTGATCGTGGCAGCAACGTGTGAGATGTTTAGAAGCCTGGTACGGTTACTCACGGAAAGAGCAGGATAGTAACAAGTACTGCAACACATTGTCAGAGGCTCAATGATGCTACAGTAGAGACGTAGAAGACGTTTTGGATCAACGTTGAAAGTTCGCAACTTTCGAAGAGCGTGCAGTTGCTTCTGATACTTCTTTTGCATGGCTGTAACATGCTCTGTAAAGGTCAGTTTCGTATCTAACACACCACCAAAGTACTTGAATGAATCGACCTGTTCTACAGGTTCACCATTGATGACAATGGGACTAATGACAGTTCTATTGGACAAATGACAGATCAAAGTAAAACGCTAAGTCTTTGTAAGCACATCCAGGGGGCACTGCTGCTAATGATGTCACCACCAGGCCGCTGATCACTTTGCAAAACGCCGAATTCAAGTTCAGCCAATGTAATTGCTCACTGGATCCGCGGTTCTTGTCATGTGACCGAAATATAAACACGCTACAGCCAACATTGATGCAATGTCTATGCTGCCAGTGGATCAATTTATTGGGATTCCCACCAGTCGTGTACATATCCGTCTTTAAATTGGGCGAGGGTATTTGTACTGTTTTCACAGCTGATGCAGTCATGACTGGTGAAGTCAATTGTTAGCTTAATTGACTCAGTTGAGTTGTTAGTTTGACTAACTTCTGTACTTTGCCTAGGAGGTCAGCCAAGGCTAGTTTTGCCATATATGGCAAACAGCCCTGGCTTGCAAGGATCTGTCAACATAAACAATTCCAATCAAAAAAAGATTTCGATGTATGTGGGTGATAGGTCCATTTGGGATAAACAAATTAGAAAAACATTTATTTAAAACTCACCTGGCGCCACTGTTGTGACTTGTGTATATGCTGAGGATGAAGGTTCCAGCCTCATGAGGTTGCTTCGTTGTTGCCACGACGATGTAGCGCCCTTTCGACAGCCACTGGCGCAACACCACCCTACGAGTTTTCGCAAACTCCGATGTCGTCACGACTTCGGTCATCCGATGAAGACGATAAGTCCGATTCTCCTCCACCTGGTGGTTGTGAGAGGAACCGCTAGATCAAATGCATTCACAGACGAACCCTGCTTTGTGATCAGTATTACAACCACCTGGTAATAAAGGTCGCCCCCCCTAGAACAAAACCAGCTGTTAAATTTCATTAGTGTTTTCGAAATTCAAATACCCAATTGCCATATTAATTACTGAGGACACTATTTCCATGACACACCAGTATGCTGGCGTGTCATGGTGTTGATAGTTTTCAACATCTCTGTTAAGGATCAAAATGGATTTTAAAGAGCAAAATTGGGTCTTAGTGTGAGGGAGTGAGTGAATTTATTTGGTAAAACATTATAAACGAAATACGCATATATATAATATTTACCGAGGATATAGACACATTAAAGCATACTATAGTACACTTATTTCCAATGTGGTCCTCAAAAAAAAATTATTATTTAAGAAAATAAAAATACATAAATAAATAAACACACTAATACAATAATTAAAAAGTAAACATTTTCAAAGACAGGTAAACAAATGTCATCAATAGGACAATGTGCTAGCATAAAAGGTGCTCTATTAAAATATAATAACATGATAGTACGTAGTAAGATTAAATTAACAAAAAAGTATTTAAAATGCCACTTTAAGATGATAATTCGTCAGCCATCAATCTGCTGTATAGTAGGGTTGTTACATTTTTTCTAAAACTGTTTTTAACTTGGCATTGCTTTATTTCAGTAGGCAGTTTGTTCCAGTGGCATATGCTAGAATAAAAAAGGAAGTTTGCCCAGAACCCTTCACTCTTGGAATGACATCTATGGTGTACCATTTCGACATTGTTCTGACTATGCCAAACATGTGTAATCGAAATTACATTGAATCAAAGATGAAACAAGTATTTTTTTGGTTTTCATATTAAACTTTCTGGCGTTCCTATACAAAAACTTAAGTTTGTTTGACGTTTTAAAAAGGACATCAGAGGCTATAACATCACCAGAAAGAGACTGGTCTAAAGTTACGCCTAAATAGGTGACGGTTGACTTTGATTCAATGACAATTCCATTACATACAATATTAAGAGTGTTACATTTGCATAATTTTTTCCTTGTTCCAAACACATTGGATTGTGTTTTACCCAGATGGGGCGATAACTTGTTGTTGATTAACCAGTCATTCACAGATTTTAGTTCAGAACTTAAAGTTGCCTCGATTTCTACTATATCCTTTCCTGAGGCAAGCAAGACTGAATCGTCCGCGTACAACAATAGCTTACATTTAACTGTAGCAGACATGTCATTTATGTATAAAAGAAATAACAGAGGCCCAAGTAATAGAACCTTGTGGCATGCTGCAAATGATACCTTTAGCCACTAACATTGTTCCATCGACATCAGTAACCTGTACTCTACCCGTCAAACATGATCTAAACCAACATATAGAGAGTTCATTAACACCTACACCACTAAGTTTCTTCAAAAGAATGTTTTGTAAATCCAATAATACCATACCTGTGTAATTGCCATTATCACACTCTTGTTTAATGTAATCGGTTAGGTGGATCAAACATGTATCAATGGAATACGACGACCGAAAACCAGACTGAAATATATATAGTAGTTTATGTTCCGTTAAAAAATTGTTCAATTGATTAAACACTACTCTTTCAAATATCTTAGATATTATACTTAGCACAGAAATTGGTCTGTAGTTCTCAACAGTAGTCTTACTCTTCTTCTTGTACAATGGAACAACCCTAGCCACCTTCAGATCATCAGGGATAGTTCCAGTAGTTATAGATAAGTTTACAATGTGAGTAAGAGGTTAGTGATTGAAGCACTTTACACTTGGCAAACCTGTCCAGTTGAACAACATCAAGACTTCTCTGGAAAGCATTCAGCCACGCTGCAATTAATGCACAAAAACTATTCTTACACAAATATCCACCACTGTCTACAGCAAGGCACCCATTCATACAGCTGTGAGTGAACTGGAGCAATGTAGAGAGAAGCCTCAACACCATACATGATTCAAACCTGGTTCTCTTAGTCCAGAGTTGGAACCTCCAGCCACGTGTCTATGTCTCTCTTTGGACCAGTGCTGAAGCTGACCCTAGACAAGTTCCACTGTTTAACCATTTTATATAGTAAGTAATATTTTATGATTACAATTATATTAAGTAATATTTTATGATTATAATACAGTCTAACTTATTTTAACTTCTCGCAGTTTATGACGTGTTAAGATCGCCGATGTTAGCTTTCATTTAATTTGTTTTACTGCCTACCAGTGTTTGTACTGGTCTGACATCTTAATACGATTTACTTATACTATTTAAGTACAATGATGTATTAGTTCATGTATTGTCACAAAAACATTTGTGGACATGATATTTTATAAAGTTATTATCTACGGCTGAAATACCTGCAAAAGACACGCATTCATGTGTTATAAAACATACATATATACACACATCCTCTACACGTTCTCGCACACACACACACACACACACACATGCACGCACACACATAGCACGCACGCACGCACGCACGCACGCACCCACACACACACACACAATTAATAACCTTTTTTAATTCCTTACGATGCTCATGTTCGCAATAAAATTACTGCTCACATTCACACATATTTGTGAACATACCTTCAACAGACTGAAGCCAACCAATAGTTTGTGTCTATGAGATTGGATCGTCCACGGTTTCTCACCAAGCCTCGCCGTGTATGAACTAGGCGCCTTGAAATCTTTACTTTGCATGCTAGTTTCTAACTGCCCTATGCTGAGGCCAGATTCAGCCCTTTTGTTAGTTTCAGTCAACTGGCTATTTTCGGATGTGTGGCTGTGTTCAGTATGTACTGATGGTTGGTTATTTTCAGTCAGGTGGCTTTTTTCGGCTGTTTGGCTATTTTCAGTCAGGTGGTTTTTTTCAGCTGTTTGGTTATTTTCAGTCAGGTGGTTTTTCTCAGCTGTTTGGCCATTTTCAGTCAGGTGGCTTTTTTCGGCTGTTTGGTTATTTTCAGTCAGGTCGCTTTTTCCAGCTGCTTGGCTATTTTCAGTCAGGTGGCTTTTCTCGGCTATTTGGCTGGGTTGGCCACTGACTAGGCCAGTGTTGGTCTGTTGGCTCGGTGCAGTTGAGATGATGGCCGGAAGGTTGTCTATTGAGGCCATTTGTTTTGTTGTGTCCCTGCATTTAACCACGGACGTGGTTTGCAGAAGGCAGATAACCACTTCATCTTCTCGTTCGGCCACGGAGAAGACAAACTGCAATGGAAGTAGGTGGGATGTCAGTGGGGAGAGGGAGTATGTGGGAGCAGGGAAATACTGGGAAGAAGGGAGAAAAGGGGAGGGAGATGCAGGAGAGATGAGAAGTGTGGGAATGACAGAGACAGGAAAAGGGGAGGGTGGGGAGAGAGGAAAGAAAATGGGGTTGACGAGAGATGTGAGAGAGGGAAAGAGATGGGAATGAGAGGAGGGAGAGGAACAGAGCCAGAGAGGGAAGGAATGTAGGAGGAGGGAGAAAGATGGTGATCGAGGTGGAGAGGAGACAGCAAAAGAAAGGGTTTGAGATGGGCAGGAGAGAGGAGGAAGAAGAAGAAACGGGGTAAGGAAGAGAGGAAATGAGGATGAGAGAAGAAGGGGAGGGTGAATGAGGGTTAGTGAGAGGGGGAGTAAAGAGAGACAGATTGGGATGAGAGCAATATGAGACGGGAGAAGGGGGAATATGTTGACCTCATTATTCCAATCACTACTCTACACTGCCATAAACTCAGAAGACCAAGAGTGAATGAATGAGACCGGGAAAACAAATTAATCTAGCCACAAGAGGAAGGCAGCAAATCTCCTAAAGTCATGACAGGTGGGCTAGCTACAGACACAAGGGTAGACTTTCAGACAGGAGTGTCATGGTCAGATCTCACCTGTGGGTTACTCAGGAAAGTGCCCGGGTTGTCAATGGCTCCACCAGCCATATTCGGTTCCGCCCACTCACTGTTAATTGCCGCAAAATGTTTGTTCTTCATGTTTCGACACATCACAATGTTAGTGAAGTTGGAACAGAAGTCACTGAACGTCATCCTGTGTGACAGAAATCATCAAACGTCATCCTGTATGACAGAAGTAGTCAAACGTCATACTGTGTGACAGAAGTCATCAAATGTCATCCTGTATGATAGAAGTCATCAAACGTCATCCTGTATGATAGAAGTCGTCAAACGTCATAATATGTGACAGAAGTCGTAAAATATCATCCTGTGTAATAGAAGTCATCAAACATCATCCTGTGTGACAGAAGTCATCAGACATCATTCTGTATAATAGAAGTCATCAAACGTCATCCCGTGAGACAGAAATCATCAAACATTATCATATGTGACAGAAGTCATCAAATGTCATCCTGTGTGACAGAAATCATCAAACATCATCCTGTGTGACAGAAGTCATCAAATGTCATCCTGTGTGACAGAAGTCGTCAAACATCATAATATGTGACAGAAGTCATAAAATGTCATCGTGTGTAATAGAAGTCATCAAACATCATCCTGTGTGACAGAACTCATCAGACATCATCCTGTATAATAGAAGTCATCAAACGTCATCCCATGAGACAGAAATCATAAAACGTCATCCTATGTGATAGAAGTCATCAAATGTCATCTTGTGTGACAGAAGTCATCAAACATCATCCTGTGAGATAGAAGTTGACAAATGTCATCCTGTGTGACAGAAATCATCAAATGTCATCCTGTGTGGCAGAAGTCTTTCTGTCTTTCTGTTATGTTGTAGTGCAAAACCCCTACTGGGGCATCAAACATCATCCTGTGTGATAGAAGCCATCAAACATCATCCGGTGTGATAGAAGTCATCAAACATCATCCTGTGTGATAGAAGTCATCAAACATCATCCGGTGTGATAGAAGTCATCAAACATCATCCTGTGTGATAGAAGTCATCAAACATCATCCGGTGTGATAGAAGTCATCAAACATCATCCTGTGTGATAGACGTCACCAAAGGTAATTTTTTCAACATGGTAAACATGTTGTGAGACTGTTGGGATAAAATAATTTCTTTATAAATGGGGTTTCAGGACAAAAACATGGTAAACCCTTTTTGAAATGATATCCAAAACAGGACGAAATATTTGCATGAACATTTGTTGAACCAGGATAGTATCAAATTTTGTAATAAAATTTCATAGATTCCAACAAAATGTGTACGAAACCGAGTATGAAACAAACAATAAATTTTTCTCAAAATAAATAAAGTTAGTATATAATTTTGCCCTGCAATCCTTGAAATGTTACTCAAACCTGCAGGCTGCAATAGTAGGCTGTAAGTGGATCATGATAGATGGCAAGACTGTGTGACTGGAGCTGATTGGGGACAGGACACAAGAATGATACACTAATGACGGATGACAGTAACTGTTGTAGTTTCCGACTGAGGAAAATAAACTAAAGCGATTGGGGGGAAGTTTGTTAGTAATTATATATTATGGTAATAGTCTGAGCTGTATATTTATATGGCTGGGTAGCATTAGTACCGCTCGGATGGCAGATTTACGTAAAGGCAAAGGCTATCAACATATGGATTATAGTCATCAGCTCAGATATTTTACACCATACAGTGTACTAGGAAAATCAAGTGATAAATATCTTGTGTTATAGCTTTCATATCTTAACTGTACAGCACAGATAATATAAACGATTTTAGGCCGTATGTGTCTTACGGAACTTGCATTTTATTGATTTAGTGATAATAAAAAATTTCTTTATAATGGTAAATTATATTTTAATGTGTCATATATGTTACATAATATAATTAAATATATAATAATGGGTTTGTGATGATAATCAAGATATACACAACGGAGTATGGTAAAAACCTGTGAATGTTACATTGCTTTACGTTGTCATTTCACTACAGTTTGGTAAGCACTTACATCTGTCAAGTTGCCTACGGCACATAATCATAACAGTCAAACAAATGTATTCATTTGCCCCTAAATAGGTTGTACTGCGCGAGATAGGTTGTACCACCGTATTAATCGATTAAAATGTGTGACTTCCGTGATCATTCTTACAGGCAAAGTGTCCCACTGCTTCTGCTTGTAATTATCCTTCGAAAAATGAAACTAAAAACACAATTTGGGGACAGTCTGATTATTAAAACCAAAAACAAAACAAAGTCCTATCTTTTAACATGGGGGAAGGCGTCACTGCCCCTAAGTCCCCCAGCCTCATTTTTAATTGTCAGACTTACACGTCTTATTTATACAGTTACTCTGAAAACGAGTTGAAGGCAGCTGAGAAACCTAGGATCATGCAGACTTCAGAAAAGTCTCCGGCTTTAAATACAATTTGAGTCTAATCCTACACAGACTGCCAAAAGGCATAAGATCTAAAGCTACACAGACAGCTTAATTACAAATTATAAGATCTAAATCTCACAGACTGCCTATAGGGTTCTAAACCTACACAGACTGCCTGAAGGCTTGTGATCTAAACCTACATGTACGGACTATTTAAAGGGATAAGATCTAAACATACACAGATTGTCAAAGGGGTAAGATCTAAACCTATACACACAATCTAAATGGAAAGATCTGAACTTATGCAGGCTATCTATAGGCTTCAAATCTAAATCTATACAGACTAAAACTAGTTTATTTCTCTCTTGGCTATCAGAGATTGAAATGGTACATAAAACACGAGAAAGTACATTTAAATTGTTAAAACTAGAATGATTTAATAGATAATTCAAGACATTAACATTATATATAATTATATATATATATATATATATATATATATATATATATATATATATATATATATATATATATATACAATTTAAGTTGTGACAATATGTATACAAATACTTTTAATACTTTAAGACATTATAACATGTTACCTGTGGTTACTTGACATCTTCTATTTAAAAAAATACAATAAATAAATCTAAAAACATAGTGTAAATATTAATTAACATGTGAAACAAATTATTATTTTTTAAGGCATTATATTTTGGTTTTTTACTAAAGGGATAATAACTAAACCAAAACAGACAGCCTAAGGGCTTAAGATCTAAATCTATACAGATTGTCTGAAGGGATAAGATCTAAACTTAGTCAGACTGTCTACAGGCTTGCGATTTACACCTACAGAGACCGTGATTTGACGGTTATTGGCACTGACCAGAATTCATTGACCACATCAAGTGTTAGTCCGAGCTTCTTCTGGACAGCAGCTGTAGCTGTACACTCCTTCCACTCGTCCGAGCTTCAATCAAGAACCAAGTTCAGTCAGCTGTGTAAATGAGCACCTGGCTATAGACAGCAGAGGATGTATCTGAACAAATATTTGTTTAGTCATTGATAATGACTGCATGTGTTACAATAAAATTATTCACACAACCTGCATTCAAATGTGTCTCGTTAAAATTGTGTCTGTAGACACTGTATGTATTAAAACGAGATTCTTTATTACACAACTAATAAATTTCAATTCATATCGATGTTTTGAATGCCATCGGTTGCCTTCATCAGGAACTGTATCTTCACTGCTCGCCAGATGGCGTGGCAAGCAGACTGTCCCACATGACTTAATCTGTAAACCCGCTCATCTCTGTTCATAGTTGTGCGCCTGGGATTAAAGAAGCCATCTGGATTAATTTATTGAAAGAATGCACCAACTATGAACCAAGACAAGGAGGTTACTGATTATCATCATGAACTATATCATCACCACTCACCAGATGGCGTGGCGCACAGACTGTCCCACACCTGATGTGTGGGACAGTCTGCTCGCCACGCCATCTGGTGAGTGGTGAAAATACAGGTCATGATGAAGGCCACTGATGGTGGTCGAAATGTGTAATAAGGAATCTTGTTTCAATGTAGCATTTCTTCCAACTTGATGAACATTGTCACGAAAACACTCTACATAGATTACACTATGTGACATGTATGCTAAACAGATTTTTCAATACACTGTATAATGTACGATGGAGCAGTCCAAATGCTCCAGTCCATTTTGCAAACTTTATTGTCCAGTCAAGGACAGTAAAGTTTTTGTGTTGTGTTGCGTTGCGTTGCGTTGCGTTGCGTTGCGTTGCGTTGCGTTGCGTTGCGTTGCGTTGCGTTGCGTTGCGTTGCGTTGTATCAGAAATTCCTTCTCTCAGTATTTGAATAATCAACGTACCCATGTCCAAACTTGCCTGTCCATCCCCTGGTTGACCACGGATCCCGCAGTCGGATCAGGTTCACTTTCTCCGTCTGCATCAGCTTCACGAGGTTCGTTCCGGTGAGGGTCACCCTCTTTATGGCGGTCACCCCATAGCCGTGACCAATCAGAAGACCCAAATTCATCTCCTTGTCCATACTGCTATAGGTCGGAGGCTGATAAAACAAACAAATCTCTTTAGAAATATTGTTTACACCTGTGCCACAGCAACCTTATCATTCCTGATAGTGGTAGAGACCTTGGAATGTTAACTTGGCTGTTTGTACCACTCTTGCGGGCTTGTTCTTTGTCTGTTGACACCTGTCTGTGTTGCTGGGCCATAGATGTGAGGGAGAGAGTAGGTGTATGTGTTGTTGAATAGCGGATCAATAGTGCTAGACACAAAATCTTCTTATTTTTAAATTTTAGCTTAACATGTTAATTTTCAATATTTTTTATATCAATGACATTTTAGATATACATTATTTATTTATTAGCTTAACATAATTTATGTTCAGAAATACATATCAACAATCCATGCTTACACAGGCTATGGTGCCAATTTTCAAAGCATGAATAAGTGACAACATAATTGAAATAAGCTTTTTTGCTTTTTCGAAATATTACACCTCCAACCACACATTTTTCCATGGCCAAAAATGGACTTTAACCATTCAAATAACAGATGAACAAATAGTTCCAGGGGTCAGTTTCCCACATCACATCACGCCTTCAGTGCTTATTCAGCGTACCGTACCACCTTGACCATCTTTACCTAGGGGAAACACTGCAACCCACCAACGTTAGTGTCAAATCACTTGACCACATCATGTGACACATCATGTGACACATCATGTGACACATCATGTGACACATCCGTGACTTCAGTCAGCTGAACACTGCAGGATTCATTTGAAATCCAGACTGAAAAACCAAGTTATCAGGAACCAACAACTCAAATAAGAAGACTGACACGTAGACTCACTGCAATGATGGCTGACATAAGTGTCTTGTTGTCAATCTCGTCCTTCAGTGTCCTGAAGAGTCGTTCCTGTGAGTCATCGTCGGTGGCTGTGTCGTAGACCTCAGACAGGCCACCAGTGAAGTCCTCCAACACCTCCAGGAGGTCTGCCTCCTCCAGACTCTCATACGACCCCAGCACCCTACGACATACGGTGACACATATGACCCCACACTATGATATAGGGGTGACACATACGACCCCAGCACCCTACGACATACGGTGACACATATGACCCCACACTATGATATAGGGGTGACACATACGATCCCAGCAAAGGGTGACACATACAACCCCTGCACAGGGTGACACATACAACACCAGCATAGGGTGACACATACAACACAGGCATAGGATGACACATACAACCCCAGTAAAGGGTGACACATACAACACCAGCATATGGTGACACATACAACACCAGCATAGGGTAACACATATAACCCCAACACAGGGTCAACATGTGACCCCAGCACATAACCCCAGCTGAGAGTGCACACACATCCCCAGCATAGGGTGACACATAAGACCTAAACACCCTACAGCACAGGGTGACACATACAACCCCAGCACAGGGTGACACATATGACCTAAACACCCTACAGCACATGGTGACACATACAAACCCAGCACAGGGTGACACATGTGACATAAACACCCTACAGCACATGGTGACACATACAAACCCAGCACAGGGTGACACATGTGACCTAAACACCCTACAGCACATGGTGACACATACAAACCCAGCACAGGGTGACACATATGACCTAAACACCCTACAGCACATGGTGACACATACAAACCCAGCACAGGGTGACACATGTGACCTAAACACCCTACAGCACACGGTGACACATACAAACCCAGCACAGGGTGACACATGTGACCTAAACACCCTACAGCACATGGTGACACATACAAACCCAGCACAGGGTGACACATGTGACCTGAACACCCTACAGCACATGGTGACACATACAAACACAGCACAGGGTGACACATGTGACCTAAACACCCTACAGCACACGGTGACACATACAAACCCAGCACAGGGTGACACATGTGACCTAAACACCCTACAGCACATGGTGACACATACAAACCCAGCACAGGGTGACACATGTGACCTGAACACCCTACAGCACATGGTGACACATAAAACCCAGCACAGGGTGACACATGTGACCTAAACACCCTACAGCACATGGTGACACATACAAACCCAGCACAGGGTGACACGTGTGACCTAAACACCCTACAGCACATGGTGACACATACAAACCCAGCACAGGGAGATACATGTGACCTAAACACCCTACAGCACATGGTGACACATACAAACCCAGCACAGGGTGACACATATGACCTAAGCACCCTACAGCACATGGTGACACATACAAACCCAGCACAGGGTGACACATGTGATCCCTAAACTACCCTAAAAGGCCAAACATGGGTGACACATACAAACCCAGCACAGGGTGACACATGTGACCTAAACACCCTACAGCACATGGTGACACATACAAACCCAGCACAGGGTGACACATGTGACCTGAACACCCTACAGCACATGGTGACACATACAAACCCAGCACAGGCTGACACATGTGACCTAAACACCCTACAGCACACGGTGACACATACAAATCCAGCACAGGGTGACACATGTGACCTAAACACCCTACAGCACATGGTGACACATACAAACCCAGCACAGGGTGACACATGTGACCTGAACACCCTACAGCACATGGTGACACATAAAACCCAGCACAGGGTGACACATGTGACCTAAACACCCTACAGCACATGGTGACACATACAAACCCAGCACAGGGTGACACGTGTGATCTAAATACCCTACAGCACATGGTGACACATACAAACCCAGCACAGGGTGACACATGTGACCTAAACACCCTACAGCACATGGTGACACATACAAACCCAGCACAGGGTGACACATGTGACCTAAACACCCTACAGCACATGGTGACACATACAAACCCAGCACAGGGTGACACATGTGACCTAAACACCCTACAGCACATGGTGACACATACAAACCCAGCACAGGGTGACACATGTGACCTAAACACCCTACAGCACATGGTGACACATACAAACCCAGCACAGGGTGACACATGTGACCTAAACACCCTACAGCACATGGTGACACATACAACCCCAGCACCGGGTGACACATGTGACCTAAACACCCTACAGCACAGGGGCATTCCATGTCAAATCAATCATGAATCTATACGCCATTCTTCAATTTTGATTACATTAGCTGTGTTGGTTTATGATCACGAGTCTGTTTCCCACCAACTTTTAGGTCAATCTGACCTTTACGACCAGAGACAGATGTCATCAAACTTCGACCTTGATACCTGACAACCTTCTAGGTGACCTACACATATGATGTTGATGTCAGTTTACAACTACTAGAATTGTCTACCTATTTAGATAATAATCCCTGCACCAATTTGTTTTAAACATATTTTAAAAAAATTGACCTTTGACCTGACCTAGCAAAAATATGTAGCCTCCGAGTTCGCTTATTTCTTTATATTGAAGCATACACATATAGCAAGAATCTGTAGAAGTTTGATTGTGCACAACTGAATACTTTAGGAGTTGGTGAAACAAATAACCCCACCACCCTACAACACAGGGTGACACATACAACCCCAGCACCCTACAACACAGGGTGACACATACAACCCCAGCACCCTACAACACAGGGTGACACATACAACCCCAGCACTCTACAACACAGGGTGACATATACAACCCCACCACCCTAAACACAGTGTGACACATACAACCCCACCACCCTAAAACACAGGGTGACACATACAACCCCACCACCCTACAACACAGGGTGACACATACAACCCCGCCACCCTACAACACAGGGTGGCACATACAACCCCACCACCCTACAACACAGGGTGACACATACAACCCCGCCACCCTACAACACAGGGTGGCACATACAACCCCACCACCCTACAACACAGGGTGGCACATACAACCCCACCACCCTACAACACAGGGTGACACATACAACCCCACCACCTTACAGCACAGGGTGGCACATACAACCCCACCACCCTACAGCACAGGGTGCCACATACAACCCCACCACCTTACAACACAGGGTGACATATACAACCCCACCACTCTACAACACAGGGTGACACATACAATCCCACCACCCCAAGCACAGGGTGACACATACAACCACAACACCCTATAGCACAGGGTGACATATACAACCCCACCACCTACAACACAGGGTGACACATACAACCCCACCACCCTACAACACAGGGTGACACATACAACCCCACCACCCTACAACACAGGGTGACACATACAACCCCAGCACCCTACAGCACAGGGTGACACATACAACCCCACCACCCTACAACACAGGGTGACACATACAACCCCACCACCCTACAACACAGGGTGACACATACAACCCCACCACCCTACAGCACAGGGTGACACATACAACCCCACCACCCTACAGCACAGGGTGACACATACAACCACAACACCACTACCCTACAGCACAGGGTGACACATACAACCCCAGCACCCTACAGCACAGGGTGACAAATACAACTCCAGCACCCTACAACACAGGGTGACACATACAACCCCACCACCCTACAACACAGGGTGACACATACAACCCCACCACCCTACAACACAGGGTGACACATACAACCACACCACCCTACAGCACAGGGTGACACATACAACCCCACCACCCTACAGCACAGGGTGACACATACAACCCCACCACCCTACAGCACAGGGTGACACATACAACCCCACCACCCTACAGCACATGGTGACACATACAACCCCAGCACCCTACAGCACAGGGTGACACATACAACCCACCACCCTACAACACAGGGTGACACATACAACCACACCACCCTACAACACAGGTGACACATACAACCCCAGCACCCTACAGCAAGGGTGACAATACAACTCCACACCCTACAGCACAGGTGACACATACAGCCCACACCCTACACAAGGGTGACACATACAACCCCGGCACCCTACAGCACAGGGTGACACATACAACTCCACACCCTACAGCATAGGGTGACACATACAAGCCCACCACCCTACAGCAAGGGTGACACATACAACGGCCCACCACCCTACAGCACAGAGTGACACATACAACCCCAATACCCTACAGCACATGGTGACACATACAACCCCAGCACCCTACAGCACAGGGTGACACATGCAACCCCACCACCCTACAGCACAGGGTGACACATGCAACCACACCACCCTACAACACAAGGTGACACATACAACCCCAGCACCCTACAGCATACCCTGTGTTGTGGATCAAGTTCTGGGTCCACACTCTATGGTGTGGACTGAGTTCTGGGTCCACACTCTCTGGTGTGGACTGAGTTCTCGGTTCACACTCTGTGGTGTGAACTGAGTTCTGGGTCCACACTCAGTGGTGTGAACTGAGTTCTGGGTCCACACTCTAGTGGTGTGAACTGAGTTCTGGGTCCACACTCAGTGGTGTGAACTGAGTTCTGGGTTCACACTCTGTGGTGTGAACTGAGTTCTGGGTCCACACTCAGTGGTGTGAACTGAGTTCTGGGTCCACACTCAGTGGTGTGGACTGAGTTCTGGGTCCACACTCAGTGGTGTGAACTGAGTTCTGGGTTCACACTCTGTGGTGTGAACTGAGTTCTGGGTCCACACTCAGTGGTGTGAACTGAGTTCTGGGTCCACACTCAGTGGTGTGGACTGAGTTCTGGGTCCACACTCAGTGGTGTGAACTGAGTTCTGGGTCCACACTCTGTGGTGTGAACTGAGTTCTGGGCCCACACTCTATGGTGTGGACTGAGTTCTGGGTCCACACTCAGTGGTGTGGACTGAGTTCTGGGTCCACACCCTCTGGTGTGAACTGAGTTCTGGGTCCACACTCAGTGGTGTGGACTGAGTTCTGGGTCCACACTCAGTGGTGTGGACTGAGTTCTGGGTCCACACTCCGCGGTGTGGACTGAGTTCTGGGTCCACACTCTCTGGTGTGGACTGAGTTCTGGGTCCACACTCAGTGGTGTGGACTGAGTTCTGGGTCCACACTCTATGGTGTGGACTGAGTTCTGGGTTCACACTCAGTGGTGTGGACTGAGTTCTGGGTCCACACTCTCTGGTGTGGACTGAGTTCTGGGTCCACACTCAGTGGTGTGGACTGAGTTCTGGGTCCACACTCAGCGGTGTGGACTGAGTTCTGGGCCCACACTCAGTGGTGTGGACTGAGTTCTGGGTCCACACTCTCTGGTGTGGACTGAGTTCTGGGTCCACACTCAGTGGTGTGGACTGAGTTCTGGGTCCACACTCAGCGGTGTGGACTGAGTTCTGGGTTCACACTCAGCGGTGTGGACTGAGTTCTGGGTCCACACTCTATGGTGTGGACTGAGTTCTGGGTCCACACTCAGTGGTGTGGACTGAGTTCTGGGTTCACACTCAGTGGTGTGGACTGAGTTCTGGGTCCACACTCAGAGGTGTGGACTGAGTTCTGGGTCCACACTCTGGTGTGGACTGAGTTCTGGGTTCACACTCAGTGGTGTGGACTGAGTTCTGGGTCCACACTCAGTGGTGTGGACTGAGTTCTGGGTCCACACTCTGTGGTGTGAACTGAGTTCTGGGCCCACACTCTATGGTGTGAACTGAGTTCTGGGCCCACACTCAGTGGTGTGAACTGAGTTCTGGGTCCACACTCTGTGGTGTGAACTGAGTTCTGGGTCCACACTCTGTGGTGTGAACTGAGTTCTGGGCCCACATTCTGTGGTGTGAACTGAGTTCTGGGCCCACACTCTGTGGTATGGACTGAGTTCTGGGCCCACACTCTATGGTGTGGACTGAGTTCTGGGCCCACACTCAGTGGTGTGGACTGAGTTCTGGGCCCACACTCAGTGGTGTGGACTGAGTTCTGGGCCCACACTCTGTGGTGTGGACTGAGTTCTGGGCCCACACTCAGTGGTGTGGACTGAGTTCTGGGCCCACACTCTGTGGTGTGAACTGAGTTCTGGGCCCACACTCTGTGGTGTGAACTGAGTTCTGGGCCCACACTCTGTGGTATGGACTGAGTTCTGGGCCCACACTCTATGGTGTGGACTGAGTTCTGGGCCCACACTCAGTGGTGTGGACTGAGTTCTGGGCCCACACTCAGTGGTGTGGACTTAGTTCTGGGCCCACACTCTGTGGTGTGGACTGAGTTCTGGGCCCACACTCTGTGTCGTGGACTGAGTTGACCCAGTTTTCTCACCCAGATATTTGAGTCCATCCAAAACAATTTCCCACAATGCCTTCCACCAGCCACTCACTTTGCGTAGGCCTTCTCCAGCAGGGGGACCCAGAAGTCCTTGTTGTTTGGTGCATGAGAGAACACAAGATGACCATCTATAGTGGGCAGTAGGTCGTCCACTACAACGTCCAGCCATTGGCCGCCATGCCAGATCGAAAAGTGGAAGATGCCAGCGTATTTCTTCGGTGCCTGCGTGTCCCAATCCTGTTCCTTTATGTTCGGGATCACCTGCAGGTGGCAGCACCATCACTTAAATATCAACGAAAGTATTACATGAAAGTTAAAAGTGAAAGTTTAGCAAAGGTGCTTGCACCAATTAACACAATTTTATTCTGGAATTATTAATTTTACTATTTATTCATCATTATTTTTGTATTATTTTTAATTAAAAGAATATATTTATCTATGCATTTATTTTAATTTTTTTTTATTATATCAATATATGTGTATTATGTTGAATATTAATTGTATTCAACTTACATTGTGCCTGTTCTTGTATTGTACAGTTCCATGGAATATTATTGTATAAATATGGTGCTAAATAAATGAATATGCATTTACGTTTGCCATAATGAAACAGTTTATACTAAACAAACTGGATTTTAAGACTAATTTGTTTTATAAAACATATTGACTAATATCAGGCAACTGACATTGTGACTCAAATTCAATGTTTATACACATACTTTGTATGCTTAACAAGGTATGCTGAATTACACACATGAACTTGTATAAAATATGACTGGTGTAGTGGTTTGTTTAGATAGAAGCTCAACGCAATACATAGTATTAATCGGCATTCAATTGGAACTAAACACACAGAAATTTCCTGCTTTCAATTGCGATGAATTCATGGAAAAAAACATAATCAACACATAATCAACACGGTTTCAATGGAAACCAACTTTCAGCAGTTGAAATATGACTGTTCTTACCAATTCAGTGGAAACTCAGGCGAGGTTCAAGTCTGAACTAAACCTTTTTTAGTGGCCAACGTTATGAACTTACCACTGGAGGCTGGTGCAACTTACCCTGTTCCAGTTGGCCTTGTAGATGGAGAGACAGGAACAGGCAGCCAGGAAGGTGTGTGTGCCATAGGAGCCATGGGTCATGTTATCTCCTGTGACGTCAGCAACTCGCAGCACAGGAGACGCATTAGCTATCTCCTGTCAAACACACAACACATTAGAAAACTACACAGGAGATGCAATAGCTACCTAGCTCCTGTCAAACACACAACACATATTAGAAAACTACACAGGAGATGCAATAGCTACATAGCTCCTGTTAAACACACAACACATATTAGAAAACTACACAGTAGATGCATTAGCTATCTCCTGTCAAACACACAAAACATATTAGAAAACTACACAGGAGACGCATTAGCTATCTCCTGTCAAACACACAACACATATTAGAAAACTACACAGGAGACGCATTAGCTATCTCCTGTCAAACACACAACACATATTAGAAAACTACACAGGAGATGCCATAGCTACCTAGCTCCTGTCAAACACACATCACATATTAGAAAACTACACAGGATATGCAATAGCTACATAGCTCCTGTTAAACACACAATACATATTAGAAAACTACACAGTAGATGCATTAGCTATCTCCTGTCAAACACACAAAACATATTAGAAAACTACACAGGAGATGCCATAGCTACTTAGCTCCTGTCAAACACACAACACATATTAGAAAACTACACAGGAGATGCAATAGCTACATAGCTCCTGTTAAACACACAACACATATTAGAAAACTACACAGTAGATGCATTAGCTATCTCCTGTCAAACACACAACACATATTAGAAAACTACACAGGAGATGCCATAGCTACCTAGCTCCTGTCAAACACACAACACATATTAGAAAACTACACAGGAGATGCAATAGCTACATAGCTCCTGCTAAACACACAACACATATTAGAAAACTACACAGGAGATGCAATAGCTACCTAGCTCCTGTCAAACATACAGCACATATTAGAAAACTACACAGGAGATGCAATAGCTATCTCCTGTCAAACACACATCACATACTAGAAACGTACACAGGAGATGCAATAGCTATCTCCCTTTAAACACACAACACATATTAGTAAACTACACAGGAGATGCAATAGCTACCTAGCTCCTGTCAAACACACAACACATATTAGAAAACGACACAGGAGATGCAATAGCTACCCAGGAGATGCATTACTTATGCTCTGTCAAATACACAACACTCTTAGGAGACAGCTATTTTACTGTATATGAACAATTTCTTTCTGTGACCTTTCCTAGGTCACCAACAGCTATGAGGTGGGAGCTTCAGCATTTTTGGGTTTTTTAAAAACCAGTGAGATGACCTGCCTCACTCATCACATAGCACTGGTGATTTTTAATGACTGCATAAATCAAAATTGTTTATTTTGAACTAGAAAGTGTGTGTGTGTGTGTGTGTGTGTGTGTGTGTGTGTGTGTGTGTGTGTGTGTGTGTGTGTGTGTGTGTGTGTGTGTGTGTGTGTGTGTGTGTGTGTGTGTGTGTGTGTGTGTGTGTGTGTGTGTGTGTGTGTGTATATATATATTCAAAAAACAACTTCCTTCACTCTGTTAAAACGCCATTGATGACAGGAGTGCAATACTCTGCAGTGAGAGGTGTTACCGGTGATTTGTTATTAAAAACTGCATATTAATTTAATTATAAAGTTCTGTGCTCAGCAGAAACCTACTGGAACATTTGTACGTCTGATGAAATAAAACTCATGTCACTGAAATCTTGTGATCTATTGCTCTTGGCCTGTTTTATTATAACACCCTCAACTTGCACTCATTCACACGGCATAATCTGTACATAATACACACAGGACGCAATCATTGATGCAAGTGTTTTTAATTTAAACTGTTTAATTTAAACTATTTTCATAAGTACTCCACACAAAACATGTTTGTAACAATTTATTACAAGTAAACTTTGACAGAATATATGCTTTTATGAAAAAAATTGTTTAGATATCCATTAAAACAGTATAAACATTCATTTCAGGACACACTATTAGTGTCTTTCTCTGAGTATCACTGTACCTGTGGACGTTTCCACTGGATCTGCCCATATTTCCCAGCACTCGCAGAAAGGGATTGAGCAGACGGCTTGAATATACCATCAGTAAAAAGTGTATCTGATTTCTGTGACTTCTTCTTCAACACTGAATACGTCTGGCCAAAGAACGGTTCTGGCATGATGACGGATCACGACAGCTGCCACTAGCCTGACTAGGTGGCCCCTGAACAAGTGAGCAAAAGCTAACAAACAATTCATACATTATCGGTTACCATGTAACTTTATAATTTGTACTTGCTGTATCAGTGTATCATTGTATGCAGTAAAAGCGTTTCCTCATATGCATTGCAAAATTAACACTAACAGTCATGTAAATCGTCATGTCCACAGCTTGAAGTTGATTTGTAAATGTAACGGGTCTTTGCGGCGTCTTAATTTTTACATTAGTCAGAAAATGCCTTAATTACACTTAAATGATAGGCAAATGAAAACCTGCTTATTACATTAAAACTAATGCCAAGGTGTTGATGTGATACTCACTGTCCGTCAACAATGAATATGAACCCATGCGACACGTTATTCAAAATTGTCGCTTTTCGACCTGACCGGAATTGCCGCACAAAAAATAAGGGGACCGTTGTCACTATTAATGTACCCGACATTCCTGTTTGTTTACTCGCGTTTTGTATTTATCCCACTTCTAATTCGTTCTTTGATGTGGATAGGGTTCTTCTTCTTGACTAACTAAACTGATTGAGTTGGAGGATAGGGTTTGGCCCGTATGACAGCCCAGGAACAGCTAAACAAATAATAAGTTTAAAAGTCATCATCATTCATGATCATTATCAGCATTCCCTCGAAACGAGGATGACGTCTTCAAATGCCAATTTTTTAATGGTTGGTCATGACTAATCAATAAATATATGTGTCCTGAGGTGACTCAAGAACCCGATTCTTGATCTGCAGAAGGGAGACGTGAATATGTTGAGACATCTCCCTCCCTTTCTCCTATGCCGTTGGCGTTGTAGCGCTTACATTTTCCCGGCATTATAAACGTTCCGATTGACATTTCTGCATGCCCATGCGCAATAAATGTTAAATCATCAATGTGCACCGAAAGAACCAAGCATTTATGGTATAAATACTACGGATTGTTTGTTAGGACGTATAAAACCTCTCAGCAAAGTTATTTGTCGCAAATTAACACGAGGCAAATAAGTTTTGAGGCATGTTTTGATAGCAAGCGTAAATCACATGACTGTAGTGCGCTTTAATCCGTGACAGTGATTTAAATAAATGTAATATGTTATTGTATTGAACGACATTTTAAGCAACTCTTCACAGTAATTACCACTAACTAGAGTTAACGAACAGCCCAAGGCATTTATACAAAAACTACTTTACTCTACTACGCTGCAAATTGATGATTTTACATTTATCGTGCATGCGCAGAAACGTCAATCGGAAAGATTATAACGACCGGGAAAATGTAAGTGCGACACCGTTTCTCCGTCTCGTGAAATAGACGGTTTGTCTCAAATTTATGCCAAAGTACGGCGCCAAAGTGGACGATCTGCAGCCATAATTAGTTCCCAGACATCGATGTCAATTTGGCTTCCTTCATGTAATGTCTAGCATTGTCTTTGAATCATTTTCTCTGGCCACCACGTGTTCTCACACCATGTGTTAGTTGTGCAAACAGTACTTGTCGGGGAGACGGTTTTCCGACATTTTAATTAATACAGTGGCCAGCCCAGCGGAGTTGGTGCTGCGTTACAGTTGCCTCAATACTAGTTGTGGTGGCCTCCATGATGATACTGGCATTGGTGCAGCGATCTTGCCATCGGATACAAAGTATCTTTCTGAGGCAACGTTGGTGGAATTTCTCCAGATGACATCGATATGTAACCCACGCCTCGCTCCCGTGCAGTAGTAAGTAGAGTGGTAATCTAAACGGCTTTGTAGACCATCATTTAACTCTTTCCTGACGTTGTATAGTTATAGAATACTCGGTTGCGCAGTTTCCTGAAGGATGTGCTGGTCAGGGGCGTCGATCCGGTTTTAAAAGTGGGGGGGGGGACGGGGGACCAATTTATATATATTTTATGTATGTATTATTATATAATGTAGTTTTCTATAGAATATTCTATAGTATTTTGCGTAGTTTTCTATAGAATATTCTATAGTATTTTGTGTATAGTTTTCTATAGAATATTCTATAGGATTTTTGCGTATAGTTTTCTATAGAATATTCTATAGGATTTTTGTGTATAATTTTCTATAGAATATTCTATAGAATATTTATGGTTTCTATAGGAAATATCCTATAGAATATTTCCTATAGAAAACCATTAAAATGCTATAGAATATTCTATAGAATGTTTTTCTATAGAAAACCTAAAAATTCTATAGAATATTCTGTAGAATGTTTTTCTATAGAAAACCATAAAAATCCTATAGAATATTCTATAGTATTTTTTTATAGTTTTCCATAGGAAATATCCTAAATAATATTCTATAGTATTTTTTATAGTTTTCTATAGGAAATATCCTAAAGAATATTCTATAGTATTGTTTTTTGTTTTCCATAGGAAATATCCTATAGGAAATATCCTATAGAATATTGTACAGGATTTTGAGTTTTCTGTAGGAAAAATCCTATAGAAATTCAATAGGATATTTCCTGAAAAAAATCCTAGATTATTCCATAGGATAATTTCAATAGAAAACTAAAAAAATCCCATAGATTATTTTACAGGATATTTCATATAGACAACTATAAAAAATACTATAGAATATTCTATATTTTATTGTTTTAAGAAATATCGACAAAATATTCTATACGATGTTTTATATAGAATTCTATAAAAAGTAGTACAACGAATACATGTGTATATCTGTTGATCATACAAGTTATATATATATATATGATATCATACGTTTTTATTACAAGAAAATCGTTATGAAAGACATCCTAATTTGGCATGTGCTAGCTGACACTGTAATGAATGGCATGGTGGTCCTAGTTGACGACGTTTGTTGTAGCCATTACTTTGGCTGCCCCGTTCAATTTCTGCCGGATGACAGACCTTATGTCACCATCTGTCTTCTGCGGGAATAGGCTTTGGGCAGCAGCTGCGGAAATGAAAATAAGCACGTACAATACAATTATAGTTATCATAGATGTCATGGCACTGTACATTTTATTATATATATATATATATATATATATATATATATATATATATATATATAACTAATAATTAATTAACAAAACTTGTGTGGGGGTGTTGGGTGGTTTCTAGCCCCCACATTTATTTTGCTTAGATAGCTAGTTGCTTAGATAATTTCTTGTGCAATCCCATTGACATATATGACATTTATGTTTTAGGGGATTTGCTTTATTTATCTAGGCCAACGGCAATGCTCTTAGTTTTGTTTACCATGTCGTTTCTTTTTATTTGTGTAATTAAAGGCATTGCCATTTTACACCCAATTTTGTTTCAGTTCTTCTTAAATTGCTATCTCGCGCTCCATAAACTGAGCAAAGCACAGCAGACTCCCTTTACTTTTATTTAGCACAGTGCCAGGGAGCAAAATAGGGATTTAATCAATAGATTAAATAATTTTTGCTCACAGCACCAACTACTTGTAAACATTGTCCAGCCACATCTGGACAATGTCACCTTAGATGAGGCCACAGTGAAGCTGGGGCGGGGCTGGACACAGTCACCTCTAGGGAATGCGCTAGCACACATCCTTGTAAGCCCTACATCACTATATATGGTAACAGCAAGGGGTTGGAATAACTGGGGAGCCAATCGCTGCACGGCACCTCATATCAGGAGACTTTAGTTTTAATTCTCTGTCAACAGAGAAAGTTTGTTTCACGGAGCAGCCCGTTTTTAATCGCGTTTTTCCCCCTCCCTCCTGCCCCATCTGCTCCAGCTTGGCTTGGCCTCTCTTTCTTTTTGTTTTGTGTTGCTTAATTTGTTGTGTTGCTCTGACGGGTGGTTACCCAGATAGCATGCAAACGTTACATTAACGTTTGCATTTGGTTAGAACCGTTTGATTTTGGTTACCGTTAAATTTCTAACGTTCCCGAAACGTTAGTTTTCGGTTGTTTTTGTTTGGTTAGAAAGTAAACGTAGATCTACGCTAAATAAACGAGCAAAATAACGCAAAAAAACGTTCACATGTAAACGTTAAACCAACGTTTCTGCAAACGTTAAATGAACGTTAGATTAACGTTTCCATGCTATCTGGGTATACATTAATTTGTTAATTGTTTTATTTTACCATCCTGTCTTTGTTTTGTCCGCCATATGGAGCCAGTTGTCAGTAAAAGCGTACTAACTAAGGGGTCATGACACAGTTAGACTTCCTGTTTGGTTACCGACACATGACACATAGTCCCATAGATTTTTTTATTTTGATTTTTTTCAACATTCACCTGCTGTGACATAAGTGCATTTGAGCAGTCCGGTTTCCAGGTGTGATTGTGGAAGCTGTTGACAGTGAAATGGTGAATTTTTAGCTGATTTTATTAAGCGCATGGGTACCTGGCAGTGATTTGGCTTGTTGACACCTCTGTTGTATTACTGCCTGCATTCATTTGTAAATAGTGACGGGTGTCATACATAGCAGCACTTTACGAGAGAACAAAATATTGGAATTTGACTAATGATGTATGTGTGCAGCATGGTATCAGATCTGTCTAATCATGACAGCTGTCAGTTGTTGCATTTCTGTGGATTAATATATTATATCATTTTGCTTGGGGCAAGTGCTTGTGCACCAGATGGCAGCATTGTTTCATCACAAATTCGTACGTGTGGGCGGAATTCTCTGTTTGGAATAACGACTGCTTACAGTTACATCTTATTGAAAATATTTAATTTATGATATGACATATTATCTGTTATCATATTACAGGTGACACTGCACAGTAAGCTGTACATGACAAGTCTATGATGTAAGGATTGTCAACTGTTCATACAACTGGAGTGGACGATAATACATGTGGCGGGGAAAAGAAACAAGGCTATGCTGTCAATCAGGTAACGAATGTGTGTGTGTGTGTGTGTGGTGTGGTGGTGTGGTGGGGGGGTGTGTGTGTATGTGTGTGTGGGGGTGTGTGTGTGGGTGTGTCTCCCTCCCTCCCTTTCTCACTCCCTCACTCACTCACTCACTTCCTTTCTCACTCCCTATCTCACTCCCTATCTCCCTTCCTCCCTCCATCCCTCCCTATCTCCCTCCCTCCCTCCCTCCATTGTCACTCTCTCCATCCCTCCTTCCCTCCCTATCAACCTCACTCACTCCCTATCTCCCTCCCTTCCTCCCTCCCTATCTCCCTCCTTTCCTCCCTCCCTCCATCCCTCCCTCCTTCCCTTCCTATCTCCCTCCCTCCCTTCCTATCTCCCTCCCTCCCTCCATTGTCACTCTCTCCATCCCTCCTTCCCTTCCTATCTCCTTCCCTCCATTGTCACTCTCTCCATCCCTCCCTCCCTCCCTTTCTCACTCTCTCCATCCCTCCATCCCTCCCTTCCTATCTCCCTCCCTCCCTCCATTGTCACTCTCTCCATCCCTCCTTCCCTCCCTATCTCCCTCACTCACTCACTCACTCACTCACTCACTCCCTTTCTCACTCCCTTCCTCCCTCCATCCCTCCCTATCTCCCTCCCTTCCTCCATCCATCCCTCCCTATCTCCCTCCCTCCTTCCCTTCCTATCTCCCTCCCTCCATTGTCACTCTCTCCATCCCTCCCTCCCTCCCTATCAACCTCACTCACTCACTCCCTATCTCCCTCCCTTCCTCCCTCCCTATCTCCCTCCCTTCCTCCCTCCCTCCATCCCTCCCTCCTTCCCTTCCTATCTCCCTCCCTCCCTTCCTATCTCCCTCCCTCCCTCCATTGTCACTCTCTCCATCCCTCCTTCCCTTCCTATCTCCTTCCCTCCATTGTCACTCTCTCCATCCCTCCCTCCCTCCCTTTCTCACTCTCTCCATCCCTCCCTTCCTATCTCCCTCCCTCCCTCCATTGTCACTCTCTCCATCCCTCCTTCCCTCCCTATCTCCCTCACTCACTCACTCACTCACTCACTCCCTTTCTCACTCCCTTCCTCCCTCCATCCCTCCCTATCTCCCTCCCTTCCTCCATCCATCCCTCCCTATCTCCCTCCCTCCTTCCCTTCCTATCTCCCTCCCTCCCTCCCTCCATTGTCACTCTCCATCCCTCCTTCCCTTCCTATCTCCCTCCCTCCATTGTCACTCTCTCCATCCCTCCCTCCCTCCCTTTCTCACTCTCTCCATCCCTCCATCCCTCCCTCCCTTCCTATCTCCCTCCCTCCATTGTCACTCTCTCCATCCCTCCCTATCTCCCTCACTCACTCACTCCCTTTCTCACTCCCTCCATCCCTCCCTATCTCCCTCCCTTCCTCCATCCATCCCTCCCTATCTCCCTCCCTCCATCCCTCCCTATCTCCCTCCCTTCCTCCCTCACTCACTCACCCCACTCACCCACCCACTCACCCACCCACCTCCCTCCCTCCCTCCCTCCCTCCCTCCCTCAGTAATTTTGCAAAAAAAGTTTAATTAATAAGTAACACCAAATCAAAGTCATGTTATATGGCAGCAAGCATGACAAAGTATGAAATAAGTAATTATTGTTTAGATAGTTCAACCTGGCAGTTTTATTTAGAACTCCGTTAACTCTTAAGATAATTGATTAGATATTGGTGATCATTGTTTCGTTTCGTGAGCTGCTATTTTGTGGTTATGCTCAGCAGGTGTCTTGGGTAGTTGTTTCTGTCACATACATAATAGTATCTACGCACAATTCTTTTCAAACAGCTGTCATGGTAAATAAACCATTATTTTGCTTTCTTTCACAGGTTTTTGTGGTGAATTTGTCGACAAAAACAAGCTTTCCACGGAGAATGGTCAATCCTACCTTCAACAATAGGTGCTTAATACCTTTATTACAATGGTGCATAGACGATTTCCTTAGTTAGATACAACATATTGTAGATGTAACTGATGATGCATATATTTTATAGCAATCATGTAATTAATTTGAATGTTCCATATGCAATAAAGATCTGTAACATGTTGCTGTTATGACTTGACAGTGTGTAAAACTGTGTATGCTAAGATACCTTGATAAGTTTGTTTCTGCATGTACTAACTAAAATTCAGTCATTAACAAAACATAAATTATGTTTGTGTGTGTAATTCTGTTGTTTTCAAGACTGTCCTTGTATCACACTCAGGGTGTGTGTGTGCGTGTACATACCCAGATAGCATGCAAATTTGGTTAGAACCGTTTGATTTTGGTTACCGTTAAATTTCTAACGTTCCCGAAACGTTAGTTTTCGGTTGTTTTTGTTTGGTTAGAAAGTAAACGTAGATCTACGTTAAATAAACGAGCAAAATAACGCAAAAAAAACGTTCACATGTAAACGTTAAACCAACGTTTCTGCAAACGTTAAATGAACGTTAGATTAACGTTTCCATGCTATCTGGGATGTGCACAAAATTATGTGTTATGTGTACATTTAATGTAGCATTTATTATTGTGGTGTCACCTTCTTTTCTGTTATATTTGGATTTTGTATATTTCAGTGAAATTAAGGTATCCTAATTTTAAAAAGGCAACATCACAATTTGTGCTTCCGTTTCTCTTGTTTTCTATGTATGTTTGTCGGTTGCATACTGTGAACAATATATCTGCATGCTAATATCAATGTGTCACACTTTATAATTTATTTAGGTCATTTGTCAGTATAAATAGGTCATTTGTCAGTATAAATAGGTCAATGGTCATTCTAGGTCAATTAACTAAGTCATCAAGGTCACACAATTATAATAGTCCACACTCATTGATTGGCTATGATTACTTTGTTAACCCTGAAGTTATTGACACAGAATATTATGACCAATACACACAGTTAGGTCAAGGTCATCTTTAAAAAGAAATGTCATTAACGGTTCACGTTCGGCTGTGACATTATATTATATAATGAATGTAAATTATCCAATATAATAACATGTATGTGGAATGATAAACTATTCAGTTCATGAATCGCACTTAATTAGGTCATTTTTCAACATATAGGTAACCTGTCAGCATAAGTCAATTATCTAGGTCATGTCAAAGTCATATCAAAATCATGTGATATTAGGGGCAACACTTGGTTATAAACATTTGATCTTACATTACGTACCTTTATTAGAACACATTATGTAACTTTTGGTTTCATTATTTGCCACTTGGTGGCAGCACAAATATTTCAGGTGCCAGAAAATGGATGAATCCTATGGACACAATGGCCTGTTTTTCTGACTCTAAAAAGTCGAATAACTTCGTTAATAATAAAGTTATTGACAAAAATCAGAAAGTGTTGTAAACTAAATAACATACTCTATCACACAGAAGTGTT
>JAODUO010002138.1:0-7500 GCA_025642075.2 Ridgeia piscesae
TCGCCTATTTTCGTTAAACTTCTGATAAAATCAGTGTTCTTTTATGACACAAGCGTGACGTAATTATTTTAAATTTAAATGCACGCGGAAAGGTTTGCTTTATGAAGCGATCATGCAGTAATTATTACCTAATTCACTAGCGATATGTGGAACGAAACCCGTACAGCTGAAACTGTTTATTGATTGATCAAAACGTTTCGCGTATTTTATGCAGTTGTTCCGAGAATCAATTGTGGATGTTCTAGGAAACCGTCTTCACTGCAGCGTGTATCAGGGACCGTCGGCAGATTGGGGAATACATATTTATATAAACTGATGCGATGATGAACATGCTACTCCGGCATATACTTTAGTCCTACTAAATGGGCATGTTTATTTATTACGTGCATTCAGGTTGTTAATTATTGATAATGTTATCACTTGTGAAATGTTGTATTCCGGTGGCTAAGTTCTGATCAACGTACCTTTAATGATAATTTGACGATATAATGGGCGGACACTGGTTGTATTAGTTAGCATTTGGTGATACATTTAACTTTACATGATAATTATGGCAAGTCGGTAATGTTTAGTATTACAATTCCTCCCAGCTGGCAGCACATTCAAAAGCAGTCCTCAGACGAAATCATGAACTGACATACAATAATACAATATTGACACGTTATAGCAAATGACCTTGATGCACATGTAAACTAGTTGTTCAAGGGCATTTTCTAGAACTGCCGCTAAATTGTGAATTAATATATGCCAGACTATTCGTTTCGCTTGATTTTTCATATTGGAGAGGTTTATATATATATATATATATATATATATATATATATATATATATATATATATATATATATATAAAATGATTAATGTGCAATTTTCATCGACTTAAATTTTCCTGTATTTAAGATTTATTCCATGGGATTTTACAATTAATTATTACCTAACTATTTATGTTTACAATAAGTTGATTCAATCACATCACGTTATCAGGAAGCGCGTGTCTCATCACTTCTTGCGTTTTAGGGCCCTCAGCATCCGCTGTTGGCGCTCCTGGGGTTGCCTGCAGTAACAACAAATGCGACTGACGTAGTTCGGAATAATGGTTGAATTGCTAAGAGTGCTGTCAATTGCACTGTTCAACAATAATCTATTCTACATGGAATTACTCCTGGCGATGTTGAATGATTCAGCAGCGGTCTCTGCGGATTCACGTTATGAATTCATTGACAACATATTTCCGAACTGTGCATATCGGTCGAACAACACACATGACGTACGCGCGTTACTCGTGAATGATTTCATCTCAATATGAATATGATATACAAAACAACTGTTATTTAAGTGGCGTACTTATGAAAGAAAACCAACACTGCAAGCACACACAACAATGGCCACTAGTAAAGTTAGTGGATGTAACAACAGAAAGCCATTGACTGTGTTTCCGTGACAGGTATGTCTCTGCCATGGTTTACAACAACTATCTTTCCTTCAATCTCTAAGACTCAACGTCAACTATTTCCCCACCGAGAGTATATAACCGACACAACTTATATCCTTTCCCTCTCCCAGCAACAACAATCGCTCCCTATAGAGTATATCTCTCCGCATAGAATCTAAGTCTAACATTGACAGAATAGGAGGCCCTCACTCCATAAGAGTCTAACATTAACGCAATGACACCAGTCTGTCCACTATAGTCTAACAACAGCCCTCTAAAACCAATCTCTACACCACAGTCTAATTAGACCCAAGGGCTAAAGTCTATCAACCAGAGTTGAGACCCTGTGACAGCGGTCTCTCAACCAGAGTCTGTTGACTCAGTGACAACAGTCTCTCCACTAGAGCCTAGCAGTAGCCCAGCGACAACAACATCCCAATTAAATAAGAGACTACAACAATCAGGTTGGCTGATACGCCCTAGGAATCAACGCATCGTCAACATATCCATCAAGATACTCTCGTGTAGACTTCACGGTAACCATCCTCTCGTCAAACCCATACTCTCGTGTAGACTTCACAGTAACCATCCTCTGGTCAAACCCATACTCTCGTGTAGACTTCACAGTAACCATCCTCTCGTCAAACCCATACTCTCGTGTAGACTTCACAGGTAACCATCCTCTCGTCAAACCCATACTCTCGTGTAGACTTCACAGTAACCATCCTCTCGTCAAACCCATACTCTCGTGTAGACTTCACAGTAACCATCCTCTCGTCAAACCCATACTCTCGTGTAGACTTCACGGTAACCATCCTCTCGTCAAACCCATACTCTCGTGTAGACTTCACAGTAACCATCCTCTCGTAAAACCCATACTCTCGTGTAGACTTCACAGTAACCATCCTCTCGTCAAACCCATACTCTCGTGTAGACTTCACAGTAACCATCCTCTGGTCAAACCCATACTCTCGTGTAGACTTCACAGTAACCATACCCCTAGGGCAAACCCATACTCTCGTGTAGACTTCACAGTAACCATCCTCTGTCAAACCCATACTCTCGTGTAGACTTCACAGTAACCATCCTCTCGTAAAACCCATACTCTCGTGTAGACTTCACAGTAACCATCCTCTCGTCAAACCCATACTCTCGTGTAGACTTCACAGTAACCATCCTCTCGTCAAACCCATACTCTCGTGTAGACTTCACAGGGAACCATACCCCTAGGGCAAACCCATACTCTCGTGTAGACTTCACAGTAACCATCCTCTCGTCAAACCCATACTCTCGTGTAGACTTCACAGTAACCATCCTCTCGTCAAACCCATACTCTCGTGTAGACTTCACAGTAACCATCCTCTCGTCAAACCCATACTCTCGTGTAGACTTCACAGTAACCATCCTCTCGTCAAACCCATACTCTCGTGTAGACTTCACAGTAACCATCCTCTCGTCAAACCCATACTCTCGTGTAGACTTCACAGTAACCATCCTCTAGTCAAACCCATACTCTCGTGTAGACTTCACAGTAACCATACTCTAGTCAAACCCATACTCTCGTGTAGACTTCACAGTAACCATCCTCTCGTAAAACCCATACTCTCGTGTAGACTTCACAGTAACCATCCTCTCGTCAAACCCATACTCTCGTGTAGACTTCACAGTAACCATCCTCTGGTCAAACCCATACTCTCGTGTAGACTTCACAGTAACCATACCTCTAGTCAAACCCATACTCTCATGTAGACTTCACAGTAACCATCCTCTCGTAAAACCCATACTCTCGTGTAGACTTCACAGTAACCATCCTCTAGTAAAACCCATACTCTCGTGTAGACTTCACAGTAACCATCCTCTCGTCAAACCCATACTCTCGTGTAGACTTCACAGTAACCATCCTCTGGTCAAACCCATACTCTCGTGTAGACTTCACAGTAACCATCCTCTCGTCAAACCCATACTCTCGTGTAGACTTCACAGTAACCATCCTCTCGTCAAACCCATACTCTCGTGTAGACTTCACAGGGAACCATCCTCTCGTCAAACCCATACTCTCGTGTAGACTTCACAGTAACCATCCTCTCGGGCAAACCCATACTCTCGTGTAGACTTCACAGTAACCATACCCCTAGTCAAACCCATACTCTCGTGTAGACTTCACAGTAACCATCCTCTCGTAAAACCCATACTCTCGTGTAGACTTCACAGTAACCATACCCCTCGTCAAACCCATACTCTCGTGTAGACTTCACAGTAACCATCCTCTCGTCAAACCCATACTCTCGTGTAGACTTCACAGTAACCATCCTCTCGTCAAACCCATACTCTCATGTAGACTTCACAGTAACCATCCTCTCGTCAAACCCATACTCTCGTGTAGACTTCACAGGGAACCATACCCCTAGTCAAACCCATACTCTCATGTAGACTTCACAGGGAACCATCCTCTCGTCAAACCCATACTCTCGTGTAGACTTCACAGTAACCATACTCTAGTCAAACCCATACTCTCGTGTAGACTTCACAGTAACCATCCTCTAGTCAAACCCATACTCTCGTGTAGACTTCACAGTAACCATACTCTAGTCAAACCCATACTCTCGTGTAGACTTCACAGTAACCATCCTCTCGGTCAAACCCATACTCTCGTGTAGACTTCACAGTAACCATCCTCTCGTCAAACCCATACTCTCGTGTAGACTTCACAGTAACCATCCTCTCGTCAAACCCATACTCTCGTGTAGACTTCACAGTAACCATACCCCTAGGGCAAACCCATACTCTCGTGTAGACTTCACAGTAACCATACCCCTAGTCAAACCCATACTCTCGTGTAGACTTCACAGTAACCATCCTCTCGTAAAACCCATACTCTCGTGTAGACTTCACAGTAACCATCCTCTCGTAAAACCCATACTCTCGTGTAGACTTCACAGTAACCATCCTCTCGTCAAACCCATACTCTCGTGTAGACTTCACAGTAACCATCCTCTCGGTCAAACCCATACTCTCATGTAGACTTCACAGTAACCATCCTCTCGTAAAACCCATACTCTCGTGTAGACTTCACAGTAACCATCCTCTCGTCAAACCCATACTCTCGTGTAGACTTCACAGTAACCATCCTCTCGTCAAACCCATACTCTCGTGTAGACTTCACAGTAACCATCCTCTCGGGCAAACCCATACTCTCGTGTAGACTTCACAGTAACCATACCCCTAGTCAAACCCATACTCTCGTGTAGACTTCACAGTAACCATACTCTAGTCAAACCCATACTCTCGTGTAGACTTCACAGTAACCATCCTCTCGTAAAACCCATACTCTCGTGTAGACTTCACAGTAACCATCCTCTCGTCAAACCCATACTCTCGTGTAGACTTCACAGTAACCATCCTCTGGTCAAACCCATACTCTCGTGTAGACTTCACAGTAACCATACTCTAGTCAAACCCATACTCTCATGTAGACTTCACAGTAACCATCCTCTCGTCAAACCCATACTCTCGTGTAGACTTCACAGTAACCATACTCTAGTCAAACCCATACTCTCGTGTAGACTTCACAGTAACCATCCTCTCGTAAAACCCATACTCTCGTGTAGACTTCACAGTAACCACCGCCTCGTCAAACCCAACTCTCACCAGACTTCCCCCCAAAACAACCACCTCTGGCAAACCCATACCCGTCTACCACTTCACAAATTAACCAAAACAGTCTCAACAGCACAACTCTCTCAACCAAAAAGTTTAACCCATCCTCTCTCAAACCCCAAAACAAGTCTAACCACAGTAACAATCCCCCCAAACCCCAAAACAAGTCTAACCACAGACAACCCCCAAACCGACAAGTCAAACCCAGCACTCTCTCAGACCAAAAAAGTTTAAACCCCACACAAGTCAACCCAACCGACGTCTAACCACAGAAATTCCCACCGACGTCAAACCCAGCACTCTCTCAACCAAAAAAGTTTAAACCCCCTCTCGTCAAACCCATACTCTCGTGTAGACTTCACAGTAACCATCCTCTCGTCAAACCCATACTCTCGTGTAGACTTCACGGTAACCATCCTCTGGTCAAACCCATACTCTCGTGTAGACTTCACAGTAACCATCCTCTCGTCAAACTCATACTCTCATGTAGACTTCACAGTAACCATCCTCTGGTCAAACACATACTCAAAATTGCTCGTGTAATCACAAATATCCTTTGCCCAACCATACTTTTTCGGTTTTTTCCCCTTTAGAAAATAAAACTAAGTTCTTTTAGATATTTAACGCTCGTGTTGATTCGTATTTCTCTGAACACCGCCGAGTGTTTCACAACAGGTCTCACCACAGCACAAGTCTCCCAACCAAGACAAGTCTCACCACAGCACAAGTCTCCCAACCAAGACAAGTCTCACCACAGCACAAGTCTCCCACCAAGACAAGTCTCACCACACAAAGTTCCCCAAACCCAAAACAAGTCAACCACAGCACAAGTCTCCCAACCAAGACAAGTCTAACCACAGCACAATCTCCCAACCAAGACAAGTCTAACCACACACAAGTCTCCCAACCAAGACAAGTCTAACCACAGCACAAGTCTCCCAACCAAGACAAGTCTAACCACAGCACAAGTCTCCCAACCAAGACAAGTCTAACCACAGCACAAGTCTCCCAACCAAGACAAGTCTAACCACAGCACAAGTCTCCCAACCAAGACAAGTCTAACCACAGCACAAGTCTCCCAACCAAGACAAGTCTAACCACAGCACAAGTCTCCCAACCAAGACAAGTCTAACCACAGCACAAGTCTCCCAACCAAGACAAGTCTCACCACAGCACAAGTCTCCCAACCAAGACAAGTCTCACCACAGCACAAGTCTCCCAACCAAGACAAGTCTCACCACAGCACAAGTCTCCCAACCAAGACAAGTCTCACCACAGCACAAGTCTCCCAACCAAGACAGGTCTAACCACAGCACAAGTCTCCCAACCAAGACAAGTCTCACCACAGCACAAGTCTCCCAACCAAGACAAGTCTCACCACAGCACAAGTCTCCCAACCAAGACAAGTCTCACCACAGCACAAGTCTCCCAACCAAGACAAGTCTCACCACAGCACAAGTCTCCCAACCAAGACAAGTCTAACCACAGCACAAGTCTCCCAACCAAGACAGGTCTAACCACAGCACAAGTCTCCCAACCAAGACAAGTCCACAGCCAGAGACAGCACTTTACGTTCACTAAACCTTCGAAGGTTTAGACGTTACCCACAGAAAGAACCACCATTGTTGTGTTTAGTTTGATATACAGCATTATTTTCCCGTTTATCCCCACTGTCGGCACAGAGATAAAGACTTAGGGAGTTAAACAGACATATTTTGTTTGACCATAAGGGCACAGAGTATGATTAGAGGGACAGCATGACAGCCAAAGAGAGAGAGACAGACAAACAGCAGAGACAGATAAAGGAAATCAGAGAGGGAGAGACAGCAGACATACATACATACAGACATACAGACATACATACATAATCAGACAGAAGACAGCAGACAACAACAGACAGACAGACAGACAACAGTAGACGATAACAGATAGACAGACAGACAGACAGACAGACAGACAGACAGACATACAGACAGACAGAGGCAGAGGCAGAGGCAGAGGCAGAGGCAGAGGCAGAGGCAGAGGCAGAGGCAGAGGCAGAGGCAGAGGCAGAGACAGAGGCAGAGGCAGAGGCAGAGGCAGAGGCAGAGGCAGAGGCAGAGGCAGAGGAACAGGCAGAGGCAGAGGCAGAGGCAGAGGCAGAGGCAGGGCAGACAGGAGCAGAGCAGAGGCAGAGGCAGAGGCAGAGGCAGAGGCAGAGGCAGAGGCAGAGGCAGAGGCAGAGGCAGAGGCAGAGGCAGAGGCAGAGGCAGAGGCAGAGGCAGAGGCAGAGGCAGAGGCAGAGGCAGAGGCAGAGGCAGAGGCAGAGGCAGAGGCAGAGGCAGAGGCAGAGCAGAGGCAGAGGCAGAGGCAGAGGCAGAGGCAGAGGCAGAGGCAGAGGCAGAGGCAGAGGCAGAGGCAGAGGCAGAGGC
>JAODUO010002138.1:20000-22500 GCA_025642075.2 Ridgeia piscesae
GGGTCCTAATCGTGTGCCACAGTGTGAAACCGTGGGCAATTTTTTTCACTCTACATTGCTGCAGTTCACTCAGCTCTATGAATGTGTACATGGCTATAGACAGTGGTGCGTATATACGAACAGCCTTCGCGCATTAAATGCAGCGTGGCTGGGTGCTTCCCAGGCAAGTTGAGATGGTGCTTGATTGAACAGGTCTGCCGGGGAAGTTAATCTTAAAGCAATATGAACAGTCCAAAGGAGAGGACACGCTTTTTCTGTTAGTACAACGCACATACGGTGCAGCTGGGTTTACAAAGCTTAATCTGTCACCACAAAGTCAGTGTCATTGCAGCGCTCGATGTACGTTTGGCGTAAAGTGACGAGTATGTCCACTGAGGCGTGTGCGACGACATGACACGTGCATGTTTGTCATCAAGTTAGCATGTAAGCTTATCGTAGCATAAGCGACGTGTTGTTGTCACGAAGTGCAGTCATGCATGCCGCTCAAGCCATGTCATCAACGCCGCGGTAACCGAATTGTTACTTAATGGTGTTGATGTCCATTCAGTGCCGTCGCCCAGGCTCTTCTTTACTGTTCTTTCTTATCACTTCTTGGACTGGTCCATTTGCTCAAGGGAATATAGAGGGGTTGACTCAGTATAATAAAGGTTTTCTCTTCGGTCACTTTTCATAATATTATAACCATCTTACATTATCATTATTGTTTACACTGTACTAGGTTATAGCAATCTTTAACAAGAGCTTGCAATGCAACACAATTATCCAAGTTGCCATCAAGTTATCCAATGTTTGATTGCATTAGATAGTTACATTATGTAGCTTGTCATTACTTATAAATTAAAAATTATATAATTATATATATATATATATATATATATATATATATATATATATATATATATATATTATATATATATATATATATATATATATATATATATATTAATATAGTAATAATAATAGTAAAAAAATATATTGATGTAGTGCTATACATTTTGACAAAATATCCACCTACTGGTACGGATGGTTACAATGATGACATAAATAATCCGAGTTAAATGTCAAACTGTGAAACACTTTTGAGTCTTGCCCGCATACAATGAATCATCACTGTCTTAACTGAAAGTGTGGTAGCAATTTAATCTATCCATATTTTACGATCTTTTGTTAAATTTCATAATATTGGTATTACATGTTCTCCAGAGTAACAAAATAGGCACGGATTTGCAATAGCCCAGTAGACCCTGTAATCTCCTCGTACATTCTTTAGTTGCAGAATGCTATAACTGACGCGTTGTGCAATTTAATCGACTAGGATATAGGTCTCTGTGATCTAATTAGTGATATCGCTATCAAGCAATGGCACTGGTGACTGCGAATCATACTGATGAAAGATATCAAATCTGTAAAACTACCGTTATCATCAACAGCCTTTCAACAACCCGTTCGCGACAAACTGCAGATCCATGGCAATGCTGTTACATCTACATGATTTGGGATAGTATTCGGCGACATCGCAAATTGATACGTTAATGCTCCTCGCCGACAAAAATGTTCGAGTCGATATCAGATAACTTCCGATTAGTGTGCGTGACACAAAGAGTCGGACCATCTCTGGAATATTTTCTGTATACATATCGTGGCTTCCTTCGTCAGGCTTCACCCGCCAGTTAACAGTAATGATTACAGCATACGCCGTAGGCTGCGGGCGTCCGTCCGTAAAATTACACCAATTAGTTCAATTGTTCGTCACCAAGCGATTTCTAGATAAGGCCTAAGGCAAGTGGATCGATTGTAATTTCGATACTCATAACTTGAGACGGTAACACATGATTCTATGTGTCTGCAAACCGAAGCATTAATTGTAATTGGAGGTAATGCTGTACTTTGACCTATAAACAGACCGTAAACGTCTCTTCATAAGCCGGAAGTAACACTACAAGCAGTGGTTGGTATAAAGCGGTGAATCTGATCACGTGACCGGAAGCCCAGTGAAACCGTTCGACGCGTGGTCATTCTGTTCACACCAGATTGCCCGGTTGCGCTGCCCGGTTCATTCAACTGTATGCAATCGTATTTATCTGCGGGCGGTCGTGGAATTGTGCAAACTAATGACTGCGGCCTGCACGATTGGCCACCGAATGGAGGCTGACATGTTCTCTAAGTGGGCAGGTCTGCGGAGACGTGAAGTGTGGATTGATCACAATAAAATATTCTGACAACGCCTTTATTCTTATGTAATAATTGAACAGAAGTTACAATTACATATCGACCAGACGTTGCAGCAAAGGGAAGATCGCAGCAAACCCAAACATCGTAGACGATATGACAAACACAACATATAGGTTTCACTTTCAGATATTTACCATGGCGAATTGAACAATGTCGACTGTTTGCGTTCGATGGATGCGTCGTATATACAAATTGACAATGAGATGTATTTCGGGTGTGGACTACACTCATGAAAATGACGAGAGCAACAAAATACCAATTGTTAACA
>JAODUO010002138.1:30000-38757 GCA_025642075.2 Ridgeia piscesae
TTGCTATAACATTTACACCCACATCTGCGTGTTTCAGCTTTGGTTCAGCTGTCAACCAAAACTATTATAGGTTATACTAGCTTTCTTTCAATTATCTTCTATGTTATACAATTCCGAAATAAGACACATAATCTACGGACACTGCTTGCAAGTACGTCATTATACTTGGCCCAATATAGAGGCCCTCAATTATTCATTATCATTAATGCATCATCTAAGTAACCAACGACTGCGGTCAGTGTTATTGATCGACCGGACACAGGAAACCATTGCACTGGCTGTCACTGTTATTATTAATAACAATAACATTTAGAAAGCTCTATATATCAAGCACAACCAGTGCGTTTGTGCTCGCCTAGTTTTTCTTTGTAAAACAATACACGCAATCATACGACACACAGCAATCTAACCACAGACTGCCCCACATTCTACCTCCCTCGGACAACTTAATACGACACCCGAAGCACAACTGTGTACAGTGAGCCTTGGTGTAGGACCGAATATATTTATAATGCTTTTATGACTGTAAAAGAATTGCTAGTTATTATTCAATCTTTTAGAAAGGGCTGCTTGTGTGCACAACTGACATGTTCAGACAGCTTTGTGATAATACAAACGGAATTGAATAAAGGTGAACTCAAAGCGCGAATGCATAACCAACATCAATAGCACAAACATGAAACAGCGCTATGACATCAGATATATCAATACAACAACATCTTAGAAGGAAGAACCAATGTGCTTACACCGTACAGACCAGAATGACAACTAATGACGAGTTAGCTTCTGTCGCTGAAGACACTGTGCGTGTCATCTAAACAAAGCGTGTCATCTAATAACATACGTCACATAGAACGTCTTCATGAGGACACAGACACGACAACAAATAGCTCGGCGATATGCATCCGCTAACTGGCTGTAACCACGCCACTGCATACGGATAATGGAGACCCGGGGCAAATGTAGGATGGCATTAACGGACGGCCAGTCGAACTACAAAAGAACCATCCTACTAAAGTCTGACGGAAGCGACACATCACGAAGAAAACCATTAGACTTAACTTATCAGCTGTGTGTCTCAAAGAGGCCGGGTCAGACAGATCAGCCGCTTATCTATTATTCTCCCAGCGGGCTTTGCCGGCGGACATATGTGCAGAATAACAAAGGACACGTCACCGCCCTTCTTCAATAATTCTGTTTCGCTGTAGGAAGTCGGTGGGTGGCATCAATATGAACTGTTCGTTAAGAAGCGCTCGTGAACTGTTGAGCTTAAGTTAATATGCATCGAATTGTCTTTGTAATCCTGAGTTATGCTCTAGTTCCAACTCTAGTTGTTTCCAGCATTCGGCAACGTTCGCTTAGCTGACTAGCCGGCGTCAGTTGTGGCCACATGAGATCTCGTTCAACTAGTCAACCTTTCCCAGAACGCTGTCAACAAGGTGACCTTTCTGTGCTGCCACGAAGGGTGGTCGCTGTCAGGGTTCTTGTTGTCGTCAGTTGTTCTTTTTTAAGTCCCAGATGAGACGGGGCCGACACAGTGTGATCTCCGAGTCACGAGACATATACAGTCTCTGAAGATGAAAGGTAGGTTTTTACAACAATACAGTATAACATGTCTGACCCGTCCGCGTTTCCGACTCAGAGCGCCGGAGTGTAACATGTCCGGACCTATACGTTGGAATTGGAACAGTTTTCCAGAAACCAGTCATCAGTCAGACACTAACTAAACGACGTCCCCTGGTTCTCACGTTCGTTGCAATGACAGACAGTGACGTATTTGGTGGGGAATTGGGCCACTCTTGAGCATCGTGTCGATTATCTGCACTACGTAAATCGCTATGTGCCTATGATAGTGTGGTAAACTCAATATTAAATCGGACATTTAAGATAAGAAACGTATAACACAAGATATTTATGGACTGATTTTCATAGTATTCATCAGTCGGAAGCTACAACTGTCATCCATCGTTAGAATATTATTCTTGTGTCCAGTCCCCAATTAGTCTCGCGTAGTCCCCAATAAGCTCCAGTCGCGCGGAGTCACGCCATGTATCGTGACCCACTTGCAGACCCTATTGTGTTTCTCTTATATTGCCTGTTGCGGCACTCCATATAAGCGTGGACAACTAACAGGAGACGAAAGGTTGGCACATGTGGTTGTTCCTAACGGCGAATGGTCGATGTTATGTAATACTTAGTCCAGTACTCTAATAGAATACACTGTAACAGCGTTTGTAAACCTATGTTGACGTTGACAACTTTGGTCTTCAACAATGCAATGTCCCCCTTATTCAATTAATATACAAAGGATTACATAACATCGACCATTCTACATTACGAACTGCCACAGAGCCCACAACTTTGTCTTCCTAACTGCCGGAGGAACCAACGCTTCTTCTCGTAAACTGTCATAGGGACCGATGTTTCGACCGGACTGCAAGAAGGACCAAAGTTATCTTCCTAACTACCAGAGGGCCCAAAGCTTCGTCTTCCTAACTACCAGAGGGCCCAAAGCTTCGTCTTCCTAACTACCAGAGGGCCCAAAGCTTCGTCTTCCTAACTACCAGAGGGCCCAAAGCTTCGTCTTCCTAACTACCAGAGGGCCCAAAGCTTCGTCTTCCTAACTACCAGAGGGCCAAAAGCATCGTCTTCCTAACTACCAGAGGGCCCAAAGCTTCGTCTTCCTAACTACCAGAGGGCCCAAAGCTTCGTCTTCCTAACTACCAGAGGGCCCAAAGCTTCGTCTTCCTAACTACCAGAGGGCCCAAAGCTTCGTCTTCCTAACTACCAGAGGGCCCAAAGCTTCGTCTTCCTAACTACCAGAGGGCCAAAAGCATCATCTTCCTAACTACCAGAGGGCCCAAAGCTTCGTCTTCCTAACTACCAGAGGGCCCAAAGCTTCGTCTTCCTAACTACCAGAGGGCCAAAAGCATCGTCTTCCTAACTACCAGAGGGCCCAAAGCTTCGTATTCCTAACTACCAGAGGGCCCAAAGCTTCGTCTTCCTAACTACCAGAGGGCCAAAAGCATCGTCTTCCTAACTACCAGAGGGCCCAAAGCTTCGTCTTCCTAACTACCAGAGGGCCAAAAGCATCCTCTTCCTAACTACCAGAGGGCCCAAAGCTTCGTCTTCCTAACTACCAGAGGGCCCAAAACTTCGTCTTCCTAACTACCAGAGGGCCTAAAGCTTCGTCTTCCTAACTACCAGAGGGCCCAAAGCTTCGTCTTCCTAACTACCAGAGCCAAAGCTTGTCTTCTAACTACCAGAGGCCCAACTTCGTCTTCCTAACTACCAGAGGGCCCAAAGCTTTGTCTTCCTAACTACCAGAGGGCCCAAAGCTTCGTCTTCCTAACTACCAGAGGGCCCAAAGCTTGTCTTCCTAACTACCAGAGGGCCCAAAGCTTCGTCTTCCTAACTACCAGAGGGCCCAAAGCTTCGTCTTCCTAACTACCAGAGGGCCCAAAGCTTCGTCTTCCTAACTACCAGAGGGCCCAAAGCTTCGTCTTCCTAACTACCAGAGGGCCCAAAGCTTCGTCTTCCTAACTACCAGAGGGCCCAAAGCTTCGTCTTCCTAACTACCAGAGGGCCCAAAGCTTCGTCTTCCTAACTACCAGAGGGCCCAAAGCTTCGTCTTCCTAACTACCAGAGGGCCCAAAGCTTTGTCTTCCTAACTACCAGAGGGCCCAAAGCTTTGTCTTCCTAACTACCAGAGGGCCCAAAGCTTTGTCTTCCTAACTACCAGAGGGCCCAAAGCTTCGTCTTCCTAACTACCAGAGGCCAAAGCTTCGTCTTCCTAACTACCAGAGGCCAAAGCTTCGTCTTCTAACTACCAGAGGGCCAAAGCTTCGTCTTCCTAACTACAGAAGCCCAAAGCTTCGTCTTCCTAACTACCAGAGGGCCCAAAGCTTCGTCTTCCTAACTACCAGAGGGCCCAAAGCTTCGTCTTCCTAACTACCAGAGGCCAAAGCTTCGTCTTCCTAACTACCAGAGGGCCCAAAGCTCGTCTTCCTAACTACCAGAGGGCCCAAAGCTTCGTCTTCCTAACTACAGAGGGCCCAAAGCTTCGTCTTCCTAACTACCAGAGGGCCCAAAGCTTTGTCTTCCTAACTACCAGAGGGCCCAAAGTTCTTCGTCTTCCTAACTACCAGAGGGCCCAAAGCTTCGTCTTCCTAACTACCAGAGGGCCAAAGCTTCGTCTTCCTAACTACCAGAGGGCCCAAAGCTTCGTCTTCCTAACTACCAGAGGGCCAAAGCTTCGTCTTCCTAACTACCAGAGGGCCTAAAGCTTCGTCTTCCTAACTACCAGAGGGCCCAAAGCTTCGTCTTCCTAACTACCAGAGGGCCCAAAGCTTCGTCTTCCTAACTACCAGAGGGCCCAAAGCTTCGTCTTCCTAACTACCAGAGGGCCCAAAGCTTCGTCTTCCTAACTACCAGAGGGCCTAAAGCTTCGTCTTCCTAACTACCAGAGGGCCCAAAGCTTCGTCTTCCTAACTACCAGAGGGCCCAAAGCTTCGTCTTCCTAACTACCAGAGGCCCAAAGCTTTGTCTTCCTAACTACCAGAGGGCCCAAAGCTTTGTCTTCCTAACTACCAGAGGGCCCAAAGCTTCGTCTTCCTAACTACCAGAGGGCCCAAAGCTTCGTCTTCCTAACTACCAGAGGGCCAAAGCTTCGTCTTCCTAACTACCAGAGGGCCAAAGCTTCGTCTTCCTAACTACCAGAAAGGCCAAAGCTTCGTCTTCCTAACTACCAGAGAGCCAAAGCTTCGTCTTCCTAACTACCAGAGGGACCAAAGCTTCGTCTTCCTAACTACCAGAGGGCCCAAAGCTTTGTCTTCCTAACTACCAGAGGGCCAAAGCTTCGTCTTCCTAACTACCAGAGGGCCTAAAGCTTCGTCTTCCTAACTACCAGAGGGCCCAAAGCTTCGTCTTCCTAACTACCAGAGGGCCTAAAGCTTCGTCTTCCTAACTACCAGAGGCCTAAAGCTTCGTCTTCCTAACTACCAGAGGGCCCAAAGCTTCGTATTCCTAACTACCAGAGGGCCCAAAGCTTTGTCTTCCTAACTACCAGAGAGCCCAAAGCGTTGTCTTCCTAACTACCAGAGGGCCCAAAGCTTCGTCTTCCTAACTACCAGAGGGCCCAAAGCTTCGTCTTCCTAACTACCAGAGGGCCCAAAGCTTCGTCTTCCTAACTACCAGAGGGCCCAAAGCTTCGTCTTCCTAACTACCAGAGGGCCCAAAGCTTCGTCTTCCTAACTACCAGAGGGCCCAAAGCTTCGTCTTCCTAACTACCAGAGGGCCCAAAGCTTCGTCTTCCTAACTACCAGAGAGCCCAAAGCTTTGTCTTCCTAACTACCAGAGGGCCCAAAGCTTTGTCTTCCTAACTACCAGAGGGCCCAAAGCTTCGTCTTCCTAACTACCAGAGGGCTAAAGCTTCGTCTTCCTAACTACCAGAGGGCCCAAAGCTTCGTCTTCCTAACTACCAGAGGGCCCAAAGCTTTGTCTTCCTAACTACCAGAGGGCCCAAAGCTTCGTCTTCCTAACTACCAGAGAGCCCAAAGCTTTGTCTTCCTAACTACCAGAGGCCCAAAGCTTTGTCTTCCTAACTACCAGAGGGCCCAAAGCTTCGTCTTCCTAACTACCAGAGGGCCTAAAGCTTCGTCTTCCTAACTACCAGAGAGCCAAAGCGCCCAAAGGCCCCTTTGTCTTCCTAACTACCAGAAGGACCAAAGCTTCGTCTTCCTAACTACTAGAAGAACCAAAGCTTCGTCTTCCTAACTACTAGAAGAACCAAAGCTTCGTCTTCCTAACTACTAGAAGAACCAAAGCTTCGTCTTCCTAACTACTAGAAGGCCAAAGCTTCGTCTTCCTAACTACAGAGCTAAAGCTTCGTCTTCCTAACTACCAGAGGGCCCAAAGCTTCGTCTTCCTAACTACCAGAAGCCCAAAGTTTGTCTTCCTAACTACAGAGCCAAAGCTTCGTCTTCCTAACTACCAGAGAGCCCAAAGCTTTGTCTTCCTAACTACCAGAGAGCCCAAAGGTTTGTCTTCCTAACTACCAGAGGGCCCAAAGCTTCGTCTTCCTAACTACCAGAGGCCAAAGCTTCGTCTTCCTAACTACCAGAGGGCCCAAAGCTTCGTCTTCCTAACTACTAGAAGAACCGAAGCTTCGTCTTCCTAACTACTAGAAGAACCAAAGCTTCGTCTTCCTAACTACTAGAAGAACCAAAGCTTCGTCTTCCTAACTACTAGAAGAACCAAATTCGCCAACTATGAAGAACTAAAGCATCGTCTTCCTAACTACTAGAAGTACCAAAGCGTCGTCTTCTTAACTACTAGAATAACCAAAGTTTCGTCTTCCTAACTACTAGAAGAACCAAAGCTTCGTCTTCCTAACTACTAGAAGAACCAAAGCGCCGTCTTCCTAACTACTAGAAGAACCAAAGCGTCGTCTTCCTAACTACTAGAAGTACCAAAGCTTCGTCTTCCTAACTACTAGAAGTACCAAAGCTTCGTCTTCCTTACTACTAAAAGAACCAAAGCGTCGTATTCTTAACTACTAGAAGAACCAAAGCTTCGTCTTCCTAACTACTAGAAGAACCAAAGCTTCGTCTTCCTAACTACTATAAGAACCAAAGCTTCGTCTTCCTTACTACTAGAAGAACCAAAGCTTCGTCTTCCTAACTACTAGAAGAACCAAAGCTTCGTCTTCCTTACTACTAGAAGAACCAAAGCTTCGTCTTCCTTACTACTAGAAGAACCAAAGCTTCGTCTTCCTAACTATTAGAAAAACCAAAGCTTCGTCTTCCTAACTATTAAAAGAACCAAAGCTTCGTTTTCCTAACTCCTAGAAGAACCAAAGTTTCGTCTTCCTAACTATTAGAAGAACCAAAGCTTCGTCTTCCTAACTACTAGAGAACCAAAGCGTCGCCTTCCTAACTATTAGAAGAACCAAAACTTCGTCTTCCTAACTACTAGAAGAACCAAAGCGCCGTCTTCCTAACTACTAGAAGTACCAAAGCTTCGTCTTCCTAACTACTAGAAGAACCAAAGCGTCGTCTTCCTAACTACTAGAAGAACCAAAGCGCCGTCTTCCTAACTACTAGAAGAACCAAAGCGCCGTCTTCCTAACTATTAGAAGAACCAAAGCGCCGTCTTCCTAACTACTAGAAGTACCAAAGCTTCGTCTTCCTAACTACTAGAAGAACCAAAGCGTCGTCTTCCTAACTACTAGAAGAACCAAAGCGTCGTCTTCCTAACTACTAGAAGAACCAAAGCTTTGTTCCAGAACGGCAAGAAGGACCACGGCTTCGTCTCTCGTTAATTGTCGATGTTAATATGTCATTGAGTTAAGAACGCTTCCTCAGTCGTATGCACCGCTTGCAGTCGACTCAACACAAACCCACCACAGATCCCCACAAAGACGCCACATTGAATACTGTATCTTTTATTTCGTTAGAGATATCGGCAACAACCGCCTCACGCGATATGTTGCAGTTTACCGCCTCGATACATGTTTAATGAAGGCCTAGCTTAAGTGAAAAATGATCCCGGAATGCCGCCCGGTTAGATTGCACTCTAACTGTCTAGTTAGTGCAATCTTTGGAGACCCAAAATGTATCCATCTATGACGGAAATGCGGGCAGCTCCTCTGTGGATTTGGGTGAGTGATTGACCTTTTGTAAGCTGTGTCGTTCCGAGTGGGGCTGACGAGAATTGCGGGCATGTATGACATGCATCAAAAGCATCGTCGTTCCTATCACGGCTGATTGTCTGTTCGCGAGACGTGAGACGCCAAAGGCAGTCGGCACCCGGAGAGCTGACCGGTGTACATAGAGCTTACAGCGGACATTGATTATCGTATTTCTCCTATCGCGATAACGTTATTATAATCCATCTTTTGCATCCCGTGCTATTACACGCCATGGGTGATTACTGACATTGTCAGACACAACATGATTAAGCTGTCCCGTGAAAGGCCACGGTTGCAGCAATTATGTCGCCAACGAGATATACTAGCGAGGTGCGTGCGTGTCTGTGTCCCACTATTGGCCGGGCCGGGCCGGGCCGGGCCGGGCCGGGCCGGGCCGGGCCGGGCCGGGCCGCTAATACCCGGCGGTCAGTGGTGCAGATGTGGTGCGATGCACTAAACACAAATCTTCTAGCAACTGTCGTCTACGGTTACACAGAAAGAACGTTTAGTATGTCATTTGATAGAAAATTATACTATTTTGGTTGTGTGTGTGTGTGTGTGTGTGTGTGTGTGTGTGTGTGTGTGTGTGTGTGTGTGTGTGTGTGTGTGTGTGTGTGTGTGTGTGTGTGTGTGTGTGTGTGTATATATATATATATATATATATATATATATATATATATAGGGCAAATATATATATACATGGTATATACACTGTGTAATGTGTTGTATTCACCGATGTGTAATGTGTTTTATTCACTGACGTGTAATATGTTCTACACATTCTTGTCAATGTTTTGTCAATTACATTACGATAGACGTCAACGTATCACTCCAATTTATTGGTATTTACTTTATATTTACAAAACGCCTAAGCGTCTGATTTTCCTCGGCCGACGCCGGATAACTCGGGTGGTATGTAATTACAATGGATTATAATCGATGCGATGTCATTATTTAAAATTGCCACAAGTGATCTTATTTTAGATAACTTCACAGTCTTACTTTTATTTATTTCAGGGCCAGCAGATCCGATATATCAGTAGCCGATAATTCGAGTCACTCCATTT
>JAODUO010002139.1:0-10000 GCA_025642075.2 Ridgeia piscesae
AGATGCAGGAGCTTGCTCCGACTTCTCCACGGGTTGGCCCGGTATTGCAGTACCTCCGGGATCGGCCCACTCCCAACCGGGAGAAATCAACTACAACAATTCATTCATTCACTCTCTGTTTTCTTGGCTTCTCTTCGCGCTTCGCTCGCTTGCCACCTACTTACCCATTCTTCTTTCAATTGTTCCTTTTGATCGGATTTGTAGTCGCTCGCTCGCACTTCTTGGAGTCAGTTCCTTTGTTTTGCTTTGCAGCCATGACAATATACGATTGGATTACGCATTGACGTGACAACGTCACACAATATAGTGACGCGACTGGCCGGCCAGGCAGGCGTCTTCAGTATGCGGCGCCGGCCGGCCTGGCAGCGGACGCTGTGCAGCAGGGAACGCTGTGTGGTAAGTGTGACTCTACTATCCTATCTACGCTATGCTGCCTGTTTTGCATTGCATGTAATTGCATGGCACTTGTCATTGATATTGCAAAGGATTGCTTAAGAGTGCGGTCTTGTGCGATTGACTAACATGTGTGTGTCTGTAGTGAAATTACCCGTCAAAACGCCGTTCCGTCGATTCGCCACGGTTGAAGATGTCCACACTGTGCATCCTTGTGCATGACATTTTTGCTTCACAGACGCCGGCCATCTTTAATGCTGATCACTTAAACCTCATATTCAACAGAAACACTAAACTGCCGTCGCGAATTCGCGCGAAATGACGGCATCGCTTCTCGGCCTTTTGGCTAAGATCAAAGTGTAGTATCTGTTCTTAATTTCAGACGAAGCAAGAGGTAAGTATGGACGGCGTCACGTTAGGCGACTCGAGAACCAGGCTCAAAGAGAATTCGCTAGTTTTCACCGGCCCGTTTGACGGACGCCCGTACGACCGCTCCGATTTCCGCGCTGCTTTCAACGAAGACCCCATACAGGTAAGTGCAGCTGTACTTGCATTTGGCCCACTCATGCGAAACCATGAGTGGTACGTGACGTTAACGTCACATGTAGTAAAGGAGGCCCTGCTTGCCCGAGGGACAATTACTGTGAAGGGCAGGCAGTTCAGAATTAAATCCGCAGATAAAAGTTGCTTCACAGCAAGGGTACACTGGGCGCCAGTCTTTGTGACTAACGCTGACATTGTCAAGTCCCTTTCATTCTTTTCCCCCGAGGTTAAAGCGGTCCGGCACGAGTTGTCCACCGCCCCAGGTTTTGAGGGCGTGGCAACGGGGGTACGGATCATTGATTTTGTTGGAAACAGGACGGTGCTCCCCCACCTGTTTCAAGTATGCTACCCGGAGGAACATGAGGCATGGGATTGTTTGTTGACGGTCCCGGGCCGCCCCCCCCTCTGCCTTAAATGCAAAGGCGTAGGCCATGTACGCAAAAGTTGTAAGACCCCATACTGCCGTCACCACCAGGCCTATGGGCACACGAGCGAGTCCTGTAGTGCCGAAAAAGCCAAACAGGCAAGCTACGCTAACGCAGCCAGGGTAGGGGGGGGAACAGACCCACTGCCATTCCCTGACACGGATACAGAGACGGACGACGAGGAAACCACGAGACTAGGAGCGTCACCGACATTGAGACCGAACGGGACAGTGACGGTTGACCGAGCACGACCGAGCAATTTGACCGGAGCCGAACCGCCGATACTGCAGGGCGTCGCCGGCCGGCCGGACCGCGACGTGACAGGGGGCCACGCCCAAATAACGACGACAGACATCGAGACAACAACAGACAAAAAGACTAACGACTATGAGACGGACAGTAACGACGGGGAATGGCAGGTGGCAAGGAGTAAGGATAGAAAAAAAAGAAAAACAACGGTACAGGAAAAACTAACATTAAACAATAAACATGCTGTGACACCCCCGGCAGTCAACCGTGACCAGCCCGCGGCCGCGAGCACCGCGGTCGAGGCGGCCGAGCCAGGCGTCGCAACGGCAACCGCGCTTAGCGCGGCGGCCGCGGACAAAAACAAAACAACACCCGCCCCCGCCCCGAGGAATGACCCACCGTCCGCAATCGTTAGCACGACGGAAGGGGACTCCCTCGGGGAGGAGGCGAACTCCCTTCTGCGGAAGGGGAAACGAAAAAGGAAAAAAGACAGAAGGAGAAAAGAGGACATGACGCCGACAGGGATCGCAACACCGACGACGACTAAAAAGACAGGTATGGCGACGCCGGCACACACGCCGACGCCACAGCCCACATCTACACACACGCTCGCACCAACACACGTCCCCACACTGACGCACACACTAACCATCGGACCTGCCCCATCAATCATACTGTCCCCCACACCCAAAACCACAGCCACAGACAAAATAACCAAACCCACCACCACACAGGAACTCGGCCGAGTTCCCCCAGGCACACAAAAATCCATATCCGCACCCACACCCACACCCACACCGACACCCACACCCACACCCACACCTATACCAACATCAACACCAGTACTCGCAATCACAACAACCGAAACACCCACCCCGGACCTGACAACGAACGACACAACGGACCGAGACAAAGACCCGGACAGCCCGCTTCCCAGTGCAAAGCTAAAATCGAGGTCGGGCTCCAGGATCCCGACACGTGCCCCGACAACCCCCCGAGGCAAAAGCCTCCCATCGCCGACACCCTCGGCGAAGTCCGACGGCTCTGACGCCATGGTCGTCGACCTGAGATAAATCGTTAAAACCTTCACATAACCAAAACTTCCCGTCCCTGGCGAGCTATCAATAATTAGTCTTAATGTTAGGGGGCTAGGGAACTGGCGAAAGCGTCAGTTCCTCACTGAGTTTCTTGTAGTAAATAAAATAGACGTTTGTTTGCTACAAGAAACCCATGTGTCTTCAAAATTCACTGCAAATTCGTGGGCAAAACAATGGGGAGGGAAATGTTTCTGGTCTTTCGGCTCAACACGTGCTAGAGGGGTGGGGATTTGGTTCAGGGACAATCTGAAATTCGAAATTATTAAGATAAGTAGAGACGCAGACGGACGTTTGCTGTCTATTTCGGCTGATTTTCATGATAATTATAAGATAAAATTTGTTAACATATACGCCCCCGTAGTTCCCAGGGAAAGGAACCTTTTCTTTACTAACATATTACAATTTCTAACAGGTAACCTCCCCATAATTATGGGTGGGGATTTTAACTGTGTTACCAACAATAATTTAGATAAAAGGGGAGGGAATAATGTGTACGGGGAATATGGGGGGGATAAACTACAACAAATCTGTAGTGACCTAAATATTGTAGACGCCTTTCGCCACCTAAACCCTTTAGAAAAAGAATACACATGGAGAAATGCAATGAACACAATAGAAGTCAGGCTAGATAGGTTTTACATATCTAAACATCTAATTCAGGACACTATTAATATTAAACATGGCAACGTTCCCTTACAAATTACAGATCATAAGACGGTAAATATTAAGATAAATTTTGCACTAACAAACAATAAACAACCAGGCCCAGGATTCTGGAAATGTAACATTAATACATTAAAAGATGAAGACTTTAAAGATGATTTCGGAGCCTTATGGGATGTCCTAAATAAAGTAGAAGACCAAAATGGGGAATGGTGGGAGGGTTGTAAAGCAAAATTTAAATACCTTATTACGGCACATTCGAAAAGGCTAAACATGATTAAAAGGGAAAGACTTAAAGTAGCTCGGAAAAAGCTAGATAAGTTATTACATAACAACCCAAACAACCATAATATAAACATAGTACAGAGTGAAATAGATCTAATATACGCGGAAGAAATGGAAGGATGTAAAATTAGATCGAAAGAACAGTATCTGGAAAATAAAGAGAAGCCAACCAGATATTTTTTAAGGAAAGAGAAACAACTAGCTATTCAAAAGACCATAAAACGTTTAATTAAAGTAGATGGGAACTACGCCGAAACCAACCCTGATATAATACAAGAATGTGTCAACTTTTATACAAACCTATACAATAAACAAGATGTCAACGAAAACCTAAACCCCTATTTTTTTGAAGGCCTACCACGCCTGTCTGAACAATCAGCCACGGTATGTGAAGGCCCCATCACTTTACTAGAATGTCAAGACGCCTTAAAACAAATGAGTAATTCCAAAACACCCGGTCTCGACGGTCTTCCAAAAGAATTTTATATATTCGCATTTAAATACATTGGCAAATCTTTCGTAAAACTAATTAATCGCTGTGACGGAGAAGGGATTTTACCCCCCTCACAAAGACAGGGCTTAATTACCCTCATATGTAAAGACGTAAACAATGCAGAAACACTTAAAAATTGGCGCCCCATTTCGCTTCTAAACGTTGACTATAAAATTTTATCTAAAGTATTAACACTCAGACTGAGAAAAGTAATAGGCGAAATTGTCCACCCCGACCAGACGTGTTCGATACCAGGTAGAACAATACAGGACAACATTCATCTAATTAGAAACTTAATAGAATACTTAAACAGCAAAAATATTTCGGCAGCGATCGTCTCGCTAGACCAATCTAAAGCCTTTGATCGGGTCTTACACGACTATCTAATTAATACTCTAAATGCCTTCGGCTTTAAGCCACATTTCATCTCTTTGATTAAATTATTATATACACAAATTTATTCGAAAGTCCTTGTAAACGGACACATGTCCAAAAGCTTTACCATCGGCAGAAGTGTGAGACAAGGTTGCAGCCTGTCCCCATTACTATATGTGCTGTGCATGGAGCCCTTTGCCCATAGGATCCGCACGGACCCTATGGTCAAAGGGATCCCGCTGCCAGGCACCACCGAGGTAGCAACGGTGTGTCAGTACGCCGACGACACAAACCTTTTTATTACAAAGGTCAATTCGATATACCACATTCTGAAAATAGTCGAAAAATACGAACAAGTCTCAGGCGCCTTATTAAATAGAGAAAAAACCTTTGGGATGTGGGTAGGACGCTGGCGAGGCCGTATGGACCAGCCAGCGGACCTCCACTGGTCCAGCGACCACCACAAATTTTACGGAATATATCTAGGGTCCGAAGAGTCGGAAAAAATTACATGGGACAAAGTAGTGTCAAAGTTAGAAAAATGCACTAAATTATATAGTGGGAGGGATTTATCCTATAGAGGTAGAAGTGTCATTATGCAGATAGTTTTCTGCAGTACTATTTGGTATACGGGTAGCCTCCTTCTAATGCCAGCATCCATCAGGAGGAGAATAGAGAAGACCCTATTCTCTTTCTTGTGGAAACACCAACACGAGGCCCTCAAACGAAACACACTTTATAATAGTTTCCAAGAGGGCGGTTTAAATATAACTGATGTTAAGACCAAACTAGATGCTTTCTTAGTAAAGCAAGTCATTACAATAATTAAAGGCCACGACGCTAAGTGGATATTCCTTGCGATATACTGGCTGGGTCTCCACATTCGACAATATGTGCCGGCCTACGCCAGTCTATCCATTCCACACGCAGAGAAGATACCTCGGTATTACCAATACGCTCTGCTGTTATTTCGCAAGTTTGAAAAGCTTTCCCCCCATTTCATGAACCAGGAGAAACTTACAACCAAATTTATCTATTCGAAATTACTACAACCAACTTTAGTAGCACCTAGATGTATAAAACTTTACCCAACCATTAATTTTTCACAAGTTTGGCCTCGTATACAATGCGAATTCGTGGACCGCAACTACAGAGACTTGGCGTGGCGAATTGCCCACCAAATCCTCCCGACCCAAAGCCTGCTGTATAGATACCACATTAGCCGAAACACTAAGTGCTATCTATGCAAGCGGGCAGTAGAAAGCATTTCACACTTGTTTTATGAATGTACTATTTTAAATGGCCTATGGCATCTCGTCGAACTTATTTTGTTCAAATTAACAGGCAGTCGTGTGATTATCACACTGAATGCAATAAGATTTCATATATTTAAAGCACATCCGTTCGAAAAGTACAATGAATTACTAATATATTTAATCAATAATTTAAAATACTGCATTTGGACAGTCCGTAACTTATCAAAATTTGAATTTAAAAAGGCGACAACTTTGGGTATAAAAACACTATTCATTAGTACGCTGTCGCGTAGAATTAAAGTAGATTCCAGAAGATTTAATAGCCAAACCTTTAACAGTTATTGGTGCAGAGATAATGCTGTAACCAATGCAGACGGAGATGCCATAAAGCTGTTAAATAGACTGCACCCGCCGTAAATTGTATAAGATATTTGAAGAGTACTCTGCAAGGTAGAAGCATAAGGGAAATTACCCCCGCTCCCTCAGAACAAACTCACAAATATGTATGTATAACAATAATGTCACGAACCGGTTTCGACGCCGTCCCGTACTGTGGTGTGTATGCATGTGTATGTGTGTGTATGCGCATGTATGTGTGTGTGTATGTATACATATGTATATGTGTATATGTATGTATGTGTATATGCACACAGTACCGGAAAAACAAAACCCAGTCTTACTGGCCAATTACCCGGTTTAGACGCCGTCCTGTACTGCTATAAGCAGCACAGGTAAAAACTTACCATAGTCCAACGACTAAACAATCACTGGGTTTCGACGCCCTCCTGTACCGTTGTAAACAGTTCATGTAAAATAGAATGGACCAAATGGCCCACACATCGTTGGGTTTAGACGCCCTCCCGTACTAGAAATAGTACGGGAAAAAACAGAGTACAGTCTAGCGACCAAACAATAACTGGGTTTCGACGCCCTCCTGTACCGTTATAAACAGTACAGGTAAAACAGAGTGAATCAATAGCTCAGTACTGCTGGGTTTAGACGCCCTCCCGTACCTTTATGAAAGGTACGGGAAAAACTAAGCCAGACAGATGGGAAACCATTATCGGGTTTAGACGCCCCCCCGTACTTTTGTAAAACAGTACGGGAAAACAAAGCGGTAAAACGGTCAACACCCTCGGGTTTAGACGCCCTCCCGTACTTTTGTAAAAAGTACGGGAAAAACAGAGCCGGCAAAGGGTTCAACCATCGTTGGGTTTAGACGCCCTCCCACCGCACTCGTACTATACCTGCATGCTTTCTAGAAGTTCCAGAACTCTACAAAGAAGAACTCAGTCGGCCTTTCCTACGCCAGCCACAAGACAGCAGGCGACAGAGGTCAACGACCTGTCGCAAACGTCCGCGCGAGCGATTGCGCAATACGACTCGCCCGCCCAGAACTACTCCAACCGCCGCCTGCCCCGCTGAAGTGCGAGGTAAACAACCGCCTCCACGCTCGCCTGTCAACAGAGACGCGAGAGAACGCCCGCAACCCTGTCGCTCCAGTCGCACGCCGCGCATCGCCTTGCTCGCTGTTACAAGACCGCTGGGGCGAGCGCGCAAAACTCGACGCCGCAACGTCGCCTGTAACGCCACATTCGCCAACCGTCACGCCGCCGTCACGCTGAGTCCGCCGTGCCATAGCACGCCACCCACTCGTCCCGCCGCTTCACGCTCGACCGGCGACACACGCCGCGCACGCGTCTTCCCACGCCGCGGAAGCCGTACCACCGTCGCCAAGCACCGCCGTAGCCGCATACCGCGAACGCAAGCGGTCGTTTCGAAGACGCCGCTCGAGGCCGTCACACCGCGTCGTGGCCACCCGGGGACGCTCGCAGCCGTAGCCGTAGTCGCGCGCAGGGCTGACACCCGTCCGACAGCGTGCGCAAGCCGATACCGAGTCGCCGCCACCTGCCACGCGACCAGCCACGCACCTCGTCCCGCCGTGTAGGGAGCAATCGCCACGTCACGCCACTCGTCCGGGGAGCGACAATGCCGCAAGGCGCACGCAACAACCACCGGTGCGCCCGCAGCCCCAAGCCGCCCGTTTCAACCCGAGTTGCCAATGTGAGCGGCAGCGTCGCCACGAGCGCGCGCCAACCGCTGGCGCGGCCGCATCCCGCCTTAAGAGTGCCGTCGGCTCTCATCGAGCCCGGGACATTTTGCGAGCAAGCCAGACCGCCCGGTCCACGGTCGCTGCGTCCCATCTACATACCTACATGCCTTTAAATAAAGCTTATGAATATCCCCATGAACCCTTCTAAAAGACAGGGGTACACTGTTGACTTTATATCCGAATAAGGAACATTCATTAATTCGATTGTTGGTTACATACAGGGTCCAAACGACAACTTGTTAAAAGGCCATACGGTAGGATACCGGACGGGAGAGCCCCGCTTTACCGGACGCACCAAGGACGAGCCCCACCACGGGACATACCGGACGCATCTTTCTCTAACATGTAAAATTTTAAGACATGTATGTTTCGCCTATTTATCTTATGCCTATGCGCACTACATATTTATTTTGTATATACGTTACTGGCATGAAAATCCTGTCTACCCAGTTCCTTTCCCCCTTATTTTTCGACCCCTTTTTACAAATTTTACTTATACCAACGGATATCAGCCTGTCATATAAAATATTTACTAAATATGAATTTCCGATATCCTCCGAAAACCCGGAACACCCCGACATAGCAGGATATATCCAACAATCTGCGTCACAACATCACCCATTTCATACCATCGTGGGGGGGAACGGCGCGGAGGGCCCCCAAGGGTTGGGCGCCCCCCGTGCAGAACCCACCGCTAAGCCACAAACAGAGGCCTAGCGGCCCGTAAGCTACCGCACATCAACAGTAGTCACCCTCATCTGACAATACGATAAGGACCAATGGGGTTATAAAAACCCGCAAGTCCAAACCACCATAACAGCGGAATACGGAAAAAAATATGCTATGAAGGGTTTTTTTCCCCCCAAATTCACCCCCACTTTTAACTAGCGAACACAATAGGACAGGAATATACCCAAACACGTATAATACAAGTTAATGCGCCAAGCGGCGACCATGTCATGGATAATATGATGCCGGTGTTTATTCGGGGATCGATCTTTTACTTGTATATAGCGATGTTATGCCGAATAAACGATATGAAAAGACAAAAAAAAAAATCGCCACGCTTAAAATCTGATACGTTCCCCACTGGGGGAAATTCGATATTAAACTGATTTTTGGAACTGGGGAAGATGCAGGAGCTTGCTCCGACTTCTCCACGGGTTGGCCCGGTATTGCAGTACCTCCGGGATCGGCCCCTCCCAACCGGGAGAAATCAACTACAACAATTCATTCCTTCACTCTCTGTTTTCTTGGCTTCTCTTCGCGCTTCGCTCGCTTGCCACCTACTTACCCATTCTTCTTTCAATTGTTCCTTTTGATCGGATTTGTAGTCGCTCGCTCGCACTTCTTGGAGTCAGTTCCTTTGTTTTGCTTTGCAGCCATGACAATATACGATTGGATTACGCATTGACGGACAACGTCACACAATATAGTGACGCGACTGGCCGGCCAGGCAGGCGTCTTCAGTATGCGGCGCCGGCCGGCCTGGCAGCGGACGGTGCAGCAGGGAACGCTGTGTGGTAAGTGTGACTCTACTATCCTATCTACGCTATGCTGCCTGTTTTGCATTGCATGTAATTCATGGCACTTGTCATTGATATTGCAAAGGTTGCTTAAGAGTGCGGTCTTGTGCGATTGACTAACATGTGTGTGTCTGTAGTGAAATTTCCCGTCAAAACGCCGTTCCGTCGATTCGCCACGGTTGAAGATGTCCACACTGTGCATCCTTGTGCATGACATTTTTGCTTCACAGACGCCGGCCATCTTTAATGCTGATCACTTAAACCTCATATTCAACCCGAAACACTAAACTGCCGTCGCGAATTCGCGCGAAATGACGGCATCGCTTCTCGGCCTTTTTGGCTAAGATCAAAGTGTAGTATCTGTTCTTATCAGCTTAATATCTGATACGTTCCCCACTGGGGAACTTCGATAATTTAAAATGATTTTTGGAACTGGGAGAAGATGCAGGAGCTTGCTCCGACTTCTCCACGGGTTGGCCCGGTATTGCAGTACCTCCGGGATCGGCCCACTCCCAACCGGGAGAAATCAACTACAACAATTCATTCCTTCACTCTCTGTTTTCTTGGCTTCTCTTCGCGCTT